>SDVV010027579.1:0-12084 GCA_016164225.1 Gammarus roeselii | reverse complement strand
TATTGAAGAAGTTATTTGATTCGATTTCAAAAGGATAGAAAGTGCATCTTAAATTCGTCAAAGCGCTCTACAAGAAGTTTTGAGTCATATATTACAGGTTTTGGTAAATCGAAAACGATGGGAGTAGATATCAGTAATTATTTTGAAGATTTTCCCTAAAAAAAATCAATAACTTGTAATATTCAAAATCTGGAACAAAATTGCATTGCACTAGATTACTCTATACACGCTTCCAAACGATGCATTCCATGCGATGACAGCTTCAAAGCTGTAGGAAGAGAGACGAGTAAAATAATGCACTTTTTATAAAATATATTTGAAATTTTAATGTGAGAAAAGGCCTTCCTTTTATCACGTTATTCTACGAGAGCTTTCAAATATGTATCGTATGTAACGATAACTTGAAATCTAGAATAGGGGAGACATTTTTTAAAGATTTTTTATTTTACAATAAACAATCGCATTTTTTTTCAATAATGAAATATTGAAAAAACTCTTCGTTGTAATGTAGTACCCCCACAATAGGTTTCTAATGATTCATGCATCTCATGAAAAATAAAATATATTGTACGTCATGAATACTAGTACAGTAGAAAAACTTCTGATTTGACCAAGCGTTACAACACCAAGCGATGGACGCACATACACTGTTTTGAAAACTGGGCCCGAAACCCATGCGAATGTTGTATACAACTCTGACTTTACTCTCATTGTTCTGCTGAAAGAAACAAGGCACTGCAAAAAAACATATAAATGTATCCCCATTAGAGCTGGGAAACTTTCATACTGGTTATAATAGGCGAGTGGTCATGAAAGCTGGGAAATCTTTTTCTTCATTGACAGGAAAATACACGTGTTCAGTACAGTAAGGGTATGAGAAGAGAGTATAGGGGGGAGAAGACCAAACTGTTCCAAGGTCTATGCAAGACTGACTGGACTCGTCGAGTCCCATCTTTACAGCGAGCTGCCACTTACACTGCTACATACATATCAAGCAACACACATATATTTATAAATTAATTAAACCTTCCCATGGCTCGACTTAGCAGAACAAATATGCCTGGGCCGTGAGATCACGTCTTCTTACCCATCATCACTCGGTCTCTATGCCTTTATTGAACGCGACATTGCAACCGAGCAAAGGACCCCCTATGTTACCACATATCATTTATTTAGGTAGCATTTATAACATATCATTCAGTTACACACTGGTCTGTTTTGTTATACATATTGACATGACATATCCCCACCTGTAAGAGAAATACTACCGTGACTATCGTTCATTTCTTTACACATATGCCACGGCTGGTCTAATCTGCTATCGGTTGCCGGGTGGCATTTTGCATTTTGAGTGGATCAGGCACTCTGGGTCTCAACTCGTCACCACATTCATTCCAATCATTTGCTGATTTGTTGACACTGGCATTCTCTGTTTACATGCGTTCCCGATTTAGCGATTCTTTTAGTAGACTCTCTTTCGAGCCTTATTCAAAATAACCACTTTCTTTTTGCTCGTCGCCACGAGTTTGGTCTTTGCTATGTAACAGCTGTTCGGCATGTCTTGTCAAGATGACATCTAAGTTAAATACATGTACCTTATACAAGTTAATGCCAATTATCTCGCGGAAAATGACTTCAAGCCACTTCTGGCATGGGCTCCTACCTTGGACATTGGTATATTTACGGAATCTTTCAGGAGCATACTTTGGATTAATGCGCTCTTTTCGGTCACATAAATTCTATTATTTCAAGAATCTACGGAGGCAATCCCCGTCCCTCAGTGGGGAATATTACGGTTGTGTAACGATACGCAATCTCTGTTTGCCATTCCCTTTGCTTTACGAGTCCACTCTTGATTAACCAGACGCTACGTTCCGCTTAACCATTAGTACGTGGATGATGGGCCGGCAAATTCCTTTCCTGAAGGGATTTGGTATAATATATTTCTGACTCATGGTCAAAGACGTGCGTAGCACTTTTTTTACTCACACAACCTATCCTGACTCCCTGCCCCAGCTTGCGCTGGTAGCTTTTTTGACCCACGGCGTTTAGGGGCTGGCCTTTAACTATTTAAGAGACAGGCCAGTATTTATTTGGCGACAGTCTACTTCCAATCTACAACCTTCAGCTTCCAATGGAAGTCTATTGTGCGAAGAGATTGACAAGCAACTCACTCGGCCACCGAGCTCTCTATACCTTTATGCGATAAGTAATTTTGAAACACTTCAGATGTGAAAGCGCTGTTATGGTCTGACACTATGAATGGCAGCAGGCTGTTTCGAGCGAATATTGTTATTGTCTGACACTATGAGTGACAGCAGGCTGTTTCGAGCGAATATTGTTATTGTCTGACACTATAAATGGCAGCAGGCTGTTTCGAGCGAATATTGTTATTGTCTGACACTATGAATGGCAGCAGGCTGTTTCGAGCGAATATTGTTATTGTCTGACACTATGAATGACAGCAGGCTGTTTCGAACGAATATCGTTATTGTCTGACACTATGAATGGCAGCAGGCTGTTTCGAGCTAATATTGTTATTGTCTGACACTATGAATGGCAGCAGGCTGTTTCGAGCGAATATTGTGTCTAACACCTCTATTCTAGCCTTGGCACTTACACTTGTTGCTACTTTCGCTTTGATGTAACAAGTTAGGTCCCGAATGATCACTAGAATTATCTCATTTTGGAAGAAGCAATGGTTGATGTGTAGTCGAGAACATTTTATAATGGGTTCTGGCCATTCACTCATTGACGTCTGCCCAAAATAATCTGGCATTCGCATAAAATCTAAGTAGGATTTGATAACGGTTCTTGTCTATCTTAGGAACCCACACTAACGAACAAGCAACGTTTTCATTGTTGATGCACCGGCATCATTAACATGTAAGAGTTATAATAGCTTATACTGATGACCTTTTGGAACCACCACTCTGCTACTATGCATGATGCAGTTGCGATGTAATGACAGCTGTTCCTTCGCTCACTGGGAAGGTATTATGGCCTCGTTTATCATTGAGGGAAAGCCATGCATGATGTAATACTTAACTTGGGATGACGGTCTCCTTGCCTATGGCTTTGGATGACATCAAGCCTTTCACTAGCAATGCGAGCTAATTTGGTTCTGAATCGTCTTTAGACTCAGCTAGTGGCAATCGTGAGGAGCGACCACTTACGCAATTGGATTCGTGAGGTATGTGAATAATCGAATAACTATACTGGCTCAGTCGTAAGTTTTTCCTTTTAAGTCTTGTACTGCAATTGACTGGCACAGCGTTTTCAGCCGCAGAGCTTAACTATGGTATATTGTCAGTACAATTTTAAAATTTATCGCCCAGTAAATATTCTCTAATACGTTCTATCATAAACATTACTGCTAGTGCCTCATTGTCTATGGTGACGTAACCTTTCCGAGGTGAGGTTCGCGTTTGGATGCAAATTGGACAGGGCTAAAAGCCTCGTCGTATCCTTGAAGCAGAACAGCTGCTATCACGTGATTGCTGGCGTCAGTCCCTATTGCAGTTTCAAGATTTGGGTCAAACTGTTTCGATATTTTAGCACCTCTGTATAAGTTATTTATGGTGCGAAACATGCTTGATGGTCTTTATTTGTGGCTAATTTTGTGTTTTTCTTAAGTAAATCGTTAAATGACCGTAATTCACTACGGTAGTGCAATTTCGCTATTGTGCGCTTCACTAAAAAACATAAAATTATCTAGAAATGAAGACCATCGAGCATGTTTCGTAACGAGAACTAAAGACCACCAAGCAAGTTTTGCAACGGAAATTTTGAATGATTCTGAACACAATCCCACCACCTCTGAGTTTGCCTGGACTTTCATAGTGTTTGGTCGCACCTCCTCGTTGGATAACACGTGTCCCAAATATTCAACACAGTTTGTGAAACTAAGCATTTATTGTTATTAATTTAAACACTGATGTCATCTAAGGCTGTTAATACCTTGTATAACATTTTTAAATGTTCGTCCTGTGTCATGGTAAGCCCCAATTCTATGGGACATACTGTTTTGAAAATGCAAGAAAGCACTTGCGAAATAAAGTATTGGAAAATTGCACTGGCTGGAGTTATATCAGACGGAAAGGAATTATAGTGAAAAAGTTCCTCTGGAGTATTCATGAGTGATACGTCTTACTCAAACTAGCACTTCTGATATAACGTACCATACCTTCTGTTAAAATGCTTACTGAACTACCTGTATCTAATTCCGACTCATTTGTACATCCATTTAGTCTACACCGTACCATTAGTGTGGAACGATCAAGTGCAACACTATTTCCGTCTCCAAATATTTTATCAAAAAATAAAGTCCCGGTAATGCACTTGATCCGCCGCACTCGGTCAGCTGTGTTGCTCTTCTTTTAACCCTCTGGAACGGTTCTTGGTTGTGACTGGTGGTTCCTTTGGTGTAAAGGCTGGATGCCTAATCTAATTTACCGTGATGAAATCCTGTATTCATTATTCTTCTGGCGGCTTATCTTCGGTTTCATCGATGTGATTAATTTTATTGAAGGCGTTCGAGTTATCTTTCGACCAGCATGCTTCTGCCATGTGACCTATTTTTTCTGGATTTGTGGTCTTTCATTTTCAACCTGAAACACTCTTTTACCTGGTGTTTTCCTTTCGATGCACAACTAATGCAAATGTACTTCCAACTTATCTGCGTTTTGTTGACGTTTCCGTATGATTTCCAGTAGCTTTCGTTTTGTAAATAAGTTTTGTTGAATGATGTTGTTTAGGAACGTTCAGGGAGGATGTCTTTTACCTACCAATATATAATCCAGCTGTTTAATAGTTTTGACAGTTTCTTCGAACGTGTTCCTCTAGTGTTCGGGGATTAATGTTATCAGCTTGGTAGATCGTATACCTGCGGTAAATTGATCACGGAGGAGCCTGCTCCAACAGCACCCCTTGCATTCATATTGATTTTTCGAATCATTGAGTGCTCGAGCAAGTATATCGAGTCTCTGATTGCCAACTTCTGCGGTGTTTATATAAGCTTCGATGTTTTTCGGTTTCATCTTCTGTTGAACCTGTATTATTAGACTCGAAAGTGGTGCCTTTTCTTGTTCGTCTTCACTTGCTGCTTTCAATGCTGTTTAGTTCTGAAACGCAAAACAGGACAAGTCTTCGATGACTTCCGACGCGGGGTGGAACAACCTAATTTTTCTACTGTTACCAGTTTTTGTGCAACGCTCTTTGAGGTAATCACCTCATCACCGGTTTTATGATGGTTATATTGAGCGGAAGATTGTAAAAGCGGGGAAGTATATTTCCTTTTCATTCACTGGAACATACACATGTATATGCACTTATAATAATAACAATAATAATACTGAGAGCTTTATTATCTTCCATCACGGGTATAGTATTACATTAGAGACATTACCTTGAAATATGGTTACAATGAGGTTCAAACTAGCACCACCACTAGGAACATAGTTACAAAATATTCAACACAATAGAAAATAAGGTAAGGCATAGAATGGTATCTTACCTATCCTATGTGCACAGCAATTATCTCCAGCGCCTTAATAATGATGAGAAAGCGAGCGCATCACCAGAGCAGATTGCAATGAAGATTCCATTGGGAAAATTAATATTTCGAGTCATAAGGCTGTATGCCGCTTTGAAGAATGTCATGTCCCCATACATGGGCAATGTCAATTCGTAACGAAGGAGATTTCCGTCAAGTAGACGGTCATCAATAACATCCCTATTACATTAGACATACGCTGGCCGGAAGGTCGGGTAGAATAGTCCGACAAAGTAATTTATAATACGAGAACTAGCAAACAAGCTGATTTGGGCACACACCGCGATTAAGATGACGCCCAGTACAGGGACAACAACGTCATAGGCCACGCTTGTGACGGAAGTGAAATGGATGGAGCAGTAAGGGATAGTCTAAGAGAGGAGTGCTGACTCGACCCCGATACCGACTGGTTACTTGCGTGTGCTCGCTCCTCTTACACCTAACTTCAACTCCAATTTTTTCGAATTGTATAAATTGTACAGTTGCAAATAAATCAGATATATAATCCCAACCTTGTTTATCTAGAAGTCCTCAGCCTTCAATATCTTAAGATATAACAACTGCCGACGATGTGAACAATTCTGTGTAATTTATTTGTGAAAACGCATTAAGTGCTAACATTGAAAATGTCTCACGACAACGCTCAGAAAATGTTCGACCCAGCTACGGAAGGCATCGAAGACTTCTTGGCTCGTTTTAAATTCCAAAACTACCGAGCCCTGGCAGCAGCAAAGAATGACGAGCGAGAAAAAGCGTCTTTGCTGGGATCATGCTTAGCAAGAAGCGTGATCACACAAATTAAGCAAAAAAATAAAGCCGAAGAGCATAAAAGTGGCTACATACAACAAGTTGGTGGCAACTCTAACAACAATGTACACGACGCAGAAATCCACAATCGGAACGTCGGTACAGTTCATAAGGAGGAAGCAACGGGACGGCGAGACGATCCCTCAACGAATTGGGGACCAATTGCGGATACGGGGACTGCTGCCGAAGTCGACTCATTCGAGATCAATTTATAGCCGGATTGCAATCCAGCTGGTTGATCACAGCATTGGTCACGGAATGCGAAGAGAAGAGCTTCGACGACACCGTGAGAAGAGCAAAGGCACTCGAACAAATATCGGTGGACGTAGAAGACTTCGTCCCGGTACGCTCAGGGGAAAGAGTATACCAGAATAAGCCCCGGCACTCACCAAGGTCGGATCGCTGCTCAAATTCACCAAGACGTGACCGACAATCAAAAGAATTCAAGAAAACCTACGAAAACGACAATCCGACGACGCAAGTGAACGAAACTTACGTCTGAATTAGGTGTACGGCCAAAGGGAAGCACCTAGCGCAAGAGTGTTTTGCACTCAAATTAAAGTGTAACATGTGTGGAAAAGTGGGGCATGTCGCAACAGCATGCAGATCTAAAACCTACAACACCATTAAGAAGATCCGGAACAGACCCTCAACCAGGATTCACAAGGAGCCACAAGTGACGGAGGTGAGGAATCGCTTCAACGGACTCTCTCAAGCTGAGGACGAGTGGCCCCGGATCGAGGACCACATGCGGCTTCGCCAAACAAAAATGAACGGCGACCTACGTGGAGGCATGAACAGTACAAACAATCCGTCGGTAAGCATTGGTTGGGTGGCCATGAAAAAAAGGCAAGAAAGATAACAGTAGGCAGAACATTTTTTTAGGAGTGCCTATACAGGGGATGAAAAGTGTTACATAGGACGATCCCCATTTTATGTTCAGTGTAGATTAAACGGTCACGCAGTTAAACTAGAACTTGACCCGGGATCATCGATAAGCATTATCACAGAAAATATGATCCGTGGCATTGAAAGGGCTTGAGTATGAAAAACGCACCAAAAAGCGATTGATTGCGGCAACAATGCCATCAATTTCACTGGGCAAACAACGATTGCGGTAAATGTAAAAGGTATGGGCAAATTGCATACTTTTCTTGTTGTAAAAGTTTACTTATCTCCATTATTCGGTCGTGATTTATGTGAAAAGTTCGGATTATTAGTGAATATGCCTAAAGAACTGTCGTCTGTTAGAACGGTTACTAGATGCAATCCATTCAATAAAAACTGTGAATTTTTGTCTCATAACTACAGGAGCAACGTTATATATAATGTTTAGATTAGGGTTAATAGTGACTGTAAACCCATGTTCTATAGACCACGAAACGTTCCGTTCAAATACAGATATCTTGCGAAGGAAGAGCTAACGAATTTGGAGAGCGGTGGAATAATTGAAAAACTGGATCACTCTGATTGGGCTTGTCCCGTTGTGGCAGTTTTAAAGCCCACTGGTAAAATACGACTATGCGGCAACTACGCGTTAACTATCAATAAATTCACGAAAACGATAACGTATCCAATGCCTACTCTTGACTACGTGCTAGGAAACATTGAAGAGGCAAAAGTATTCTTGCGTATTGATTTGTAAAACGCCTACCTACAACTTCAGTTAGACGCAGAGTCCAAAAATTACAGTCAATAATACGTCAGAGGGACTTTTCCATTATAACTACTTGCCGTTTGGCATATCTTCTGCCAGTGCAATATTCCAGTGCTTTATTTCGCAAGTTCCATCTAGCGTACCCAATACAATATGTTATATGGCTGATGTAATAGTACTTACTAAAACGCAGGAAGAACATCTAGAGGTATTAGACAAGGTATGCACAGCCTTACAGGGCGCAGGTGTCAAAATAAATAACAGCAAGTCCTGTTATTTCACGAAAAGTGTTGAGTACTTAGGTCATGTGTTGTCAAACGAGGGGATAAGACCAGACCCTCTGGAAACTCAGGCAATTTTAGAGGCACCTTGCCCATCAAATGTTAGAGAAGTACAGAGGTTTGTGTGATTGTGTACTTATTACAGTAGATTAATTCCAAATTTCAGCAGTGCATTCGTACCAATGTACGCTCTACTAAAAAAAATGCTAAATTCGTGTGGGAGAAATGTCATCAGTCATGTTTTGAGATAATTAAAAATATTTTTAGAGGTACTAAAATATTTAAATTGTCTGACCCAAATCTCGAAACAGCAATTGAGACCGATGCTAGCAACTACGGTATAGCAGCAGTTTTATTGCAAAAACACAACGAGGCTTTCATGCCTGTTCAATTTGTCTCTAAGACATTAACTAGTGCTCAAAAGAACTACGCTACCATTGACAAAGAGGCATTAGCAGTCATGTTTGGAGTTGAGACCATTCGTGAATACTTTTTGGGAGGCAGATTTCAAATTCGCACTGACCATAAACCATTATTAAAACTAATGGGGCGTGAAAACGCTATGCCAGTCAATTGCAGTGCATGACTATACAAAGACGGAACTCAAGATTCAGTCAATATATTTACACAATTGTGCATATTCCTGACGAATCAAATTGCATTAGCGATTGTCTTTTACGTCTGCCGTTAGCAGAGTCAAAAGAGGGCTTGGAACACACTGAACTCGTATTGTTGTTGATAGATTTGGAATCATTCAGTGTCTCAGCCCAGGACATTAGCGTGGAAACTCAAAAAGATCCACAACTATCACAAGTCAGGCATTACATTATTATTATGCATGGATTCCCAACAACGGTAGAGGAGGTCATAAAACCATTCCAGAAGGCTATGCATAACCTGTCACTGTTCAATAACTGCGTAATGTATGGCAACAGGGTGGTGGTCCCACGACGCAACAGACACAAGGTCTTAGAACTGCTACATGTAAATCATCCAGGCATTTCGGCCATGAAAGGGGTAGCCCGTTCGTTGGTATGGTATCCTAAGATAGATGAAGACATTGAAAACTTCATTAAAGTGTGTAGCAAATGCGTACCGAATGCCAGAATCCCTAAGCAGACTTCAATGAGTGAATGGCCAAGACCCACAAACAGATGGTCGAGGTTACACATTGACCATTGTTTCTGTCAAGATGAAATTATCTTAGTCGTGGTTTGCGCACTGACCCTTTATATTAAGGCGTAGGTAATGAAGAGTGTAAGTTCTGAAGTAACAATGTAGGTGTTAGATACAATATTCTGTCGTTATAGTTTACCATGCATGCCCCATAGTGTCAGACAATAGTAGCTCATTCACATCTGAAGAATTCAAAAGGCTATTGAGCCTGTGAGGACTGCGCCTTATCACCCGAGCTCAAATGGTCAAGCTGAACGCAACGTAGGCATAATAAAAAGAAGACACCCCACATTCCATGACGGGTGTTGCTTCAGCTGTATCATATAATATCGCAACACCCAACATTCCGTGACGGGTGTTGCTCCAGCTGTATCATTAAATGGTAGAGTATATGAAAGAGAAAAGGAGCGAATTAACCCTAGATAAGCCCCGGAGAAATGTCATAAAAAAAAATCTATGTTCCAAGTAGGTGACAATGTACATGTGCTAAACTTGAAACAAGGCCCTAAATGGCTAGATAACGTTGTTAACGAAAAAAATTGTATTAATATTTTTAAATTTATATAACTAAACTAGATGTTATATGGACTAGACATGTCGAACAGCTGTTACCGGGAAATACCCAACCTCGTGACGACGAGACTAAAGGAAACATTCATCTGGAAGAATGCTTGAGAGACAGTCTACGGAAAGAATCTGAGTTACGTGAACGAATGCAAAATGAAAATGCTAGTGGCAACGCATCTGTGAATGATCGGTATGAATGCGGTGATGGATCTAGATAGAATGACTGATACACCCGCCATACAAAATGAACCAATGCAGGAAATTCCAAATAAAGACCAACCAAGATGTTCCGGCACAGAACGTCGTCCAGTTGATCGATACATAGCTGGAAATAAATCGTACATAGCATGGTAAATAAAAATGTTGTAACTGACCATGAGAGAGACCAATGTTCGGTCGTGTAGAAAGGGGGGGGGGTGTTATGTCCCCATACTTGGTCAAGTTCAATGCGTATAGGAGGAGATGTCCGGCAAGTAGACGGTCATCAATAACATCCCTAATACATTAGACATGCGCTAGCCAGAGGGTCGGGTAGTATAGTCTGACAAGGTTATTTATAATACGAGAACCTAGGAGCAGCAAGCAAGCTGATCTGAAGCGAACGGAAATCATTTGGTCGCATACAGCAATTAAGATGACGCCCGGTACAGGGACAACAACGTCATAGGCGACGCTTGTGACGGAAGTGAAATGGATGGAGCAGCAAGGGATAGTCTGAGCAAGGGATAGTCAATTCTACACATTGAAATGAGCTTTTGCAGTGATGACAGAGTGGCTGCTAACAACACCATATCATTTGCCTAACTAAAATTATTAACACAGTAATTGACGACATGGTATTTTTTTTTACTTAGAATGTAATTTAGCTCATCAGTGAACACGTTATACAACAGTGGCGATAGCTGACCGCCTTGCCTAATTCCGTTTTTACAATGATAAGCAGCCAATTTTGAACTACCCCACCGCACAAAAATTCCTGTACCCTGTACCAGAATACATGCAATTGCACAACATGAAGAGGGGCTCTTCTCTCAATTAACTAATTTGATAAAGCAGAGCACTGAGAGCATACTGCACTGGTCTAGTGTGTTTAAACAGTATGAACATGTTAAAGACATATGGACATGTTAGGGACATGATTACGTGCCTACAATGTGATAGCTCACGATGGCGACACTAACGGTCGGCAGGATGTCCTTTTCGATGTAAGCTATAGGTTTATTCCCTGGGTATTGAACGCTCCATTCCCAGCCTGACACGTAATTCCCATTCCTGAACGTCCGGTCATATCACCCGGTCAAGATAAGTATTAACCGACGTAGTATACGACTATATGTACTATTTAATCAACTCTAAAGAGTATACCTTCTGGAAGAAACAATGTGGGAACATCAAAACGTGAGCATTAAATATAAATCACTTTCTACAGCCATGGTCAGACGTTGCCTCATTGCTTCCGTCCCTCTCAACAGTTGATGATTTTACTTCTGGTCTGAACAATAAACGTGAATAGGCATTGTGAATATAAA
Source organism: Gammarus roeselii (assembly GCA_016164225.1). NCBI lineage: Eukaryota > Metazoa > Arthropoda > Malacostraca > Amphipoda > Gammaridae > Gammarus > Gammarus roeselii. The sequence goes on along the minus strand of SDVV010027579.1, from coordinate 513 downwards.
TGAATATTTGCTCACATTTATATATTGACCCATGAACACATATACACAAATTGATATTTTCTATTGAACGTTTTATGCCTGTCTTATGAAAATCTATGATCTCGCTTCATTGTGCATGGGTATTGACGCACATTAGACATGGTACTAGGTGATTGATATTCCTTCATTGTGCATGAGTATTGACACACATTAGACAAGGTATTAGGTGATTGATTTTCCTTCATTGTGCATGAGTATTCACGCACATTAGGCATGGTACTAGGTGAATGATCTTCCTTCATTGTGCATGGGTATTGACGCACATTAGACTTGGTGTTAGGTGATTGATCTTCCTTCATTGTGCATAGGTATTCACGCACATTAGACATGGTACTAGGTGATTGATCTTCCTTCATTGTGCATGGGTACTCACGCACATTAGACATGGTACTAGGTGATTTATCTTCCTTCGTTGTGCATGGGTATTCACGCACATTAGACATGGTACTAGGTGATTGATCTTCCTTCATTGTG
>SDVV010027578.1:0-12084 GCA_016164225.1 Gammarus roeselii | reverse complement strand
TTCGATGGAGACAGCGACCAAGAAGCAAACGTCAAATGGAAACCAAAGCAAGTATCGCAACACGAAGTAAAACGAGCTGTATTTGCCTTGAGGAACACAAATTCTACAGGAATAGATGGTTTAGCCCTTCAATATCTGAAAGACAGCCTTATAGTGACCTTGCCTTTTATCAGCAAAGTTATTAACACCTCCATAGCTAGTGAAACTTTACCTGAGATCTGGAAGCATGCAATAATAAAAGCAATTCATAAATCTGGGGACAAGAATGAACCATCCAACTTTAGACCGATCAGTCTTCTGCCTGTTCTATCTAAGATTCTAGAAAAGGTAATATCTAACCAATTGTTTGATTACCTCAAATCAAACAAGCTGTTCAATGACTGCCAGTATGCTTATTGGCGGAAATTGTCGACAGAAGACGCACTTATGAGCATCACTGAAGATCTGTACAAAAACTTTGATGAGGGGGCAGATATCTCTGCTGGTATTGCTAGACCTATCAAAAGCATTCGACAGTGTAAGCCATACAATTTTTTTTGGCAAGCTACACAACATAGGAGTATACCCTACTTGATTCGAAAGTTATCCGATGAATCGGCAACAATCAGTTAAACTCGATAACGCAACTATGTCAAATTCGGCCACAGTTGCCTTTGGGGTCCCTCAAGGTTCGATACTTGGCCCTTTGTTGTTCCTGGTTTTTGTAAATGACATCGACTGTAAATTACCAAAAAATCAAGCGAAAATGGTAATGTACGCCGATGATGTTCAAATATTGCTTTCCCGAAAGCCGTCGGATCTGAGTGTACTGAAAGACGACGCTGAGACAGCCGTAACTAATCTGAAATCTTGGTATGATAAGAATGGACTCAAGCTCAACTCAGAAAAACAAAATGCATCTCGCTCGGCTCAAATTCAAAAAGAAAAGCAGTTCCAATAAATTTCTCTATCAGGATAGGCAAATCTGACATTCCTGTTGGAGATAAAGTTATAAGTCTGGGAGTATGGTTTGATCCCGATTTTTCCTTCAAACACCACGTAACTACTCTGTGTTCCAAGCTGAATGGAACACTTTTGTTCTTAAACTCCGCCAAAAAAAAGAATTGGATTTCAAATCAAGATTACTGATTGTCCACGCTTTAATATTTTGTGCTGCAGTTCCATGTCTAACCAGGACACAGTGCTGCAGTTCCATGTCTAACCAGGACAGTGCTGCAGTTCCATGTCTAACCAGGACACAGTGCTGCAATTCCATGGACACAGTGCTGCAGTTCCATGTCTAACCTGGACACAGTGCTGCAGTTCCATGTCTAACTAGGACGCAGTGCTGCAGTTCCGTGTCTAACCAGGACACAGTGCTGCAGTTCCATGTCTAACAAGGACACAGTGCTGCAGTTCCATGTCTAGCTGGGATATAGTCTATCGCAACTCAAAGACTTGATGCTCGGGTCGCTCGTTCTCCGCTATGTTGGTCGGAGCAGAAACCCCCGAGACTGCTCCGTCGATGCCAGTGAACTTGTGACCTGATTTAAGTTTCCTTGGGGAGGTAGCGAAGTTATTGCTAACGCTCCAACGAGTTGGGGATAATCCAGTGAAGTGAATATTAACCACCAGGCAGAGGAGTTATGGAAAACTTCCCAAATTGGGTAGAGGTCGAGCGAGACAGCTAAGCGCTTTGTGGATGGGAGAAGTTTGCCGTTGTGTATACCTCGGATGTGGCAAGGCGAAACTTTGTCTGCGAGAACTGTCAAAAATAGAAGAGTTACGCTGTCCTCAAATATTCTAGGAATCTATATAGATTTTTTTTCTGGCTTGCCTGCAAAACAGATATATATATATTGAAAATGTGTACTGAAACGTTTCGAGTTATGTTTTTTTTTGAAGCGACAAAAGTTTGGTCCAAATTACAGCATTAACCGAACTAGTTTGGGCTAGAAAATGACAAGAATATGTGCGTTTTTTTTTCCTCGGCCACAGTCCTCGCTATGGAAAGAGGGGAAAAAAGGGGGCCAAATATTTAGCTAAATAATTTTAGGGCGATACCGACACCAGAAAGGGTCGATATTTATACCGTCAATCAGTGATTATTTATCCCGTCAATCAGTGATTTACTTTTTTTTGTCTTGCTGCACTCACTGATGTTCCTATCAATATAATCATTTAGCTATTTACTTTTTATTTTGTTATCATCACTAATATCTCTTTCAGCATTATAATTTATTGCCATTTATTATCTTGGAATTAACCGATATTGTTTCCCTTGACTCACAAAGCAAGAACAGAAGGAAACTTTTACGTTTTCCTATTTTTAATGATCTTATCGTTCGAACAAAATTGGTGGACCGAGTTCCTTCTAGTGGGAAAGGGAAAACCTCTTGTAGTTTTGTGAAGATTCTGTTGACAATTCCTCACGGGGATATGGCAGTTTTGAATAAAACTTGGCATAATATTTAGCTATGCGTTGCGATGATCCACTTGAGTTGAAACTGTTACATCATTAATTAGTGGCTGGCACCGCTGCTACTAAAGCTGGAGAAGCTACAGTTCCAATTGTTGACGTTCATTGTGCTCGTAAAAAATACTTGCAGTCAATCAAGTCTCCGACAGACCAATTTTAGCTTATGAAGATGTATTTAAATTTGAGTTATTAAATGTAAATTAATTACATGAATTCTGCATATCAATATAGTCTTGAATAATTCATTATGTTTTTTAACTCACTCGACATTAACTTGATCTCATATCTTCCCCAGGAAAAGATGTTGGGCGTCGCCCCGTCCCCATCTCCAGTGAGCAGGGCCCCGCTGAGCCCCGCTCCTCTGCTGGACTGCCCCGTTCTATGGTCGTGCCCCGCTCTGCTGGGGGCGCGGGGGGAGCCCGCCCCGCCGGAGTCCAAGCTCCCCGTCGCTGTTGTGATCGCCACAGCCATCAGTCTGGTGCTGCTGGTCATAGTTGTCGCTGCGGTGGTATATAGGTGAGGTGTGGTCTATATGTGAGGTGTGGTCTATATGTGAGGTGTAGTCTATGGTTGAGGTGTGGTCTATGGTTGAGGTGTGATCTATGGTTGAGGTGTGGTCTATCGGCGGAACGTGGTCTATATGTGAGGTGTATTCAAGTGTTTGAAGACAACAACAGGTCTTTTGCCCCTAATTAGGTTACATTTTACTGGTAGAGGGATAGAACGTCTGAGAGGTCATCATGTTAAGTATCTGTAGTAAAGGATCATGGAAGGGAAAATTGTAGATTGAAATAGTAGAAGGGAAAAATTGTAGTAGGAAATAGTAGAAGGGAAAAATTGTAGTACGAAATAGTAGAAGGGAAAAATTGTAATTGGAAATAGTAGAAGGGAAAAATTGTAGTAGGAAATAGTAGAATGGAAAAATTGTAGTTGGAGATAGTGGAAGGGAAAAATTGTAGTAGGAAATAGTAGAAAGGAAAAATTGTAGAGGAAATAGTAAAAGGGGAAAATTGTAGTAGGAAATAGTAGAAGGGAAAAATAGTAGTATAGTCGTTACAGTAGTATAGTCGTTACATAGTATGTAACGACTATACTGAAAACAACTAAAATCAAAACCTGAAGAGAACGTCACCGCCCCCACGATGTTTATTTGAGATTGTCTCAGTTTCATTCCTCGTTAAACCAATGTGGTCCAGTGTCATTGCAAAACATCTATTTGCAACAAGCAGGCCCTGTTCTAACTTTACTGATGCCAATGCCAGGACGCTAGTTAGCGACGATTCTGGTAGAATGTGTCGAACCGTGACTTAAACGTTTCGATTGTAACACAACCCACAACTTCCCATGGAAGTTTGTTCCCTTCTTCGACAATTATATACGTTAGAAAGTGACGTGTTATGCCGAGCGTGAAACACCAACAGTTTTGAGACCATTGAAACTAGTCCCTCCCTTCGCAACAAAAGTATAAAGGTTTATTCGCTCAACATTTTCCCAGCCTTTCATAATTTTCTACACTTCAATCATGTCAACTCAACTCAACGCTTCTCCGTGGAATAAAAATTGAGTTCACAAAAATTGTGTTCATACGATGTTATTGCGCATTGAAGGAATAATGTTATTGCGCAGTCAAGGAATGATTATATTGCGCAGTGAAGGAATGACTTTATTGCGCAGTGAATGAACGATGTTATTGCGCAGTGAAGGAATGATGTTATTGCGCAGTGAAGGAATTATGTTATTGCGCAGTGAAGAAATGATGTTATTGCGCAGTGAATGAACGATGTTATTGCGCAGTTAAGGAATGATTATATTGCGCAGTGACGGAATGATGTTGTTGCGCTGTTAAGGAATGATGTTATTGGGCAGTGAAGGAATGATGTTATTGCGCAGTGAAGGAATGATGTTATTGCGCAGTGAAGGAATGATGTTATTGCGCAGTGAATGAATGGGTTTGGTAGCTCTACGTTGAACCTTCTCAAACTTAATAACGTTCTTATATGTGGGGATCAGAATTGGACTGAATACTCAATATACGGACTCATGGATGCATAGTACCACTTGAGAATACTGTCTTCTTTTGTACGAGATGGCCGCATCATTGTATTGTTTCGGGCATGGGATATTCGAGCTTGGGGTTGTGACGACATTTGTGCATAACATTACTTTTTGTCGACATTGAATTTCATTTGCCGCCACTCTCACTAATCAACGCCAACGTTTAAATGAACACACAACTGCGGCGGACGCCAGAAGGACTATGCACTAACACTGTTACCCGGTAATGTGTGGTCTGTGGTTGAGCTGTGGTCTATATTTGAGGTGAGGTCTATACGTGACGTGTGATGTATTTCTGAGGTGTGGTCTACAGTTAAGGTGTGGTCTTCGGGTGAGGGTGGTCTAGATGAGGCGTAATGTGTGGTCTAAGTGAGGCGCAAAGTGAGATCTAAATGAGGCGCAAGGTGTGGTCTAAATGAGGCGCAAGGTGTGGTCTAAATTAGGCGCAATGTGTGGTCTAAATGAGGTGCAAGGTGTGGTCTATCGGGGTGGTAAATTCGATAAGGTGGGTTGTATGGGTGAAATGTTTTCTTTAAGTAAGTGTTGTCCATAGGTGACGTGTGGTCTATTGACGATGAGGTGAGGTTTTCCTATAAGTGAGGTGTGGCATACAGGTAAGCAGGAAGAGCCCGCAGTAACGAACGTTATTCGTCCGTGCGAACAACGTTTGCGTGGATGCATTGTAGCGAACAACGTTCGCGTGGACGCAGTGTTGCGTCCACTCGTAGCTTCTATTCTTTTTCTATCCTGTGTAATATTTTTCGAAAAGATAATATAGAGTATGCACCTACTCTATATGATTTTAAAAATAATATGAAGAACACTTTCTTGCTTAAAACTCGTCTCGTCTTCAAGTTTGTTTCCTCGTTTTCGCAGGTTAAGAATCAACAGATGTCGGTCAGCCAAAAATTGCACTGAGCTGAACGGCGGCATTATTTACGAAGACCTGCCTTCGGCCCCCACCCTCATCATAACCCCTCGGGGACGGCCGCCACGCTACAAACCACCCTCAGTCCACCATCATCACCATCACCACCAGCTGCGGCACCAGCTGGCCGATAGAAGCCTTCATGTATACACGCCAGAGCCGCATCAGCTGGCTGGTCCAGGCCACCATCGCTACCACAGCATTTCTTCTGGTGAGTGGTAAACATATGGCTACGTTTCAAATTATTTCGTGAATGTGGTCGGTTTATTGATAATTTTTTTGTGCTATTAGCTAGCAATGATATTCATCGTAGTTGAATGTTGGCTACAAGTCCAGTTTATTTTCAAAATGAATGAGCGAAAATGGGAGACTTGTTCGTTCTGCTGTGGCGGACAATGTCTATGTCTAACAAGTGAACGCAATTCTTAACATCGACAGCAATATTCGAACAACTTTTAGCTGTTATAAATACCTTCATGCACAATCACTCACTCTGAGGCACAGTTACACATGTGAAATGAAAATGACACTAATCCAAGATTATCGTACTTTTTGCCACCGCTAATTTTAGCATCTCTCGATGCTTCTAGATCAATCTGTGCACCTACTGAATAATAACGCTTTGGTTATTATTTATCTTCAGGCGGCACCGAGACTTGCAGTTGCAGTATCAGCGAGACCCCGAGCTGTGCTCTTCTTCCACACGGTCCTAGTCCCGACACATCTTCGGCTCCTCGCCCTCTCCTATCAAGCGACGATGACACTCCCACCCCATCCCCATACCACTACTACGCCCCTAGAAGACCATCCAATTCTACTCTGTACGAGAGCCTCTACTACACCGGCAGCGCGAGTAGTAGTCGTTCTTCCAATTCTCAAGCGCGAGCTTTGCCCCCTCTACCGTCGAGGTCTGATCGCTTTAGGATCTACTTCAGTAATGATCGAAGGGGCGGGGCTAGCGGCAGCGGATCTGGCGGTAGACGGCAACCGCCACAGCATCACCCGTTGCAGGGTGTCACTCTCGTGCCTCCGCCACCACCTGAGATCGAACCACTCTATGAAAATATGTAGACTTGTAATCACCAACAATTAATATATGCGTTATCTAGCTAAAGATATTAGAGTGCCTGTATGTGTGAGCTGACTGCATTACTCGTATTCAGTTCACTTCGTACTTGAAAGTAAGGCCACATATTTGTTGGATTTCTTTTAGACACCTATTGCACCTCAACACAAGATATCAACGAAGCTGACAAGCTAGTGGGCACCAACGAATTCATTTCATTTTTGACCTTCAAGTAAGCATAACATTCATCATTGTTTTAATTTCAGTTCAGAACAAGGCTCGCTCGGAGATGCCATATTTGTGATACAACTATTATCAATCAGTTTGAAAACCAGGTAATGACACGGCAACTCGCACGCCCACGAGTAGGGCTTTGTCTACATTGGTGAAGAAAATCTGTTACTACTCTCGTCTGGAAAGATGCAGGCTTATAAGAAGTGAATGAGCGCCTTCGAGTGTGGTCGATAGATAGTTAAGTAACTTTAATGCTAACAAACATTGTTGGATGATTATAACCTTGATTTGAATTGATATTCTTGTTGATTGCGGATAGGAATATTTTGTTTGCTCATCGTGAATATAGAGCGTATACGGAATCACGGTGTCAAAAATTGATACTTGTGTCGTAAACTTAATAATACACTTTTACTGCTTTCATTAACTTAACCTTTTCTCAGAGGACGAAGCCTCTGAGTTTGCCCTTGAATGGATCATTAATGTTTAGTATATTTAAATCGGCTTCATTAAATAGAGCTTAGCATTATCATTCAAAAAGGACCGTTTCTATTCACTTATTTCGCTGTGCTTCAAATTCAGCAACTATTAACTCAACATATCTGACGGTTGACAAATCTACCGTCCACAGTTTATTCCAGAGATAGTATGGTGTAAACTTCTGCCTGGAGATCCTTGGATGTGAAGTATTTAATTCAATCAAATGGAAGCGTTACGTGACCAGTTGGTAGAGCAGTGGATTATGGAACACTATCCACAGCTTAAGTGCTCTCTGTGTATGTAGATTTCTCAAATAAATCTTGGTGTAGCTCTGTGAAGGTGACAGGTATCATGCGCTGTATAATGTTCTAAACGTAAAATTAGTTTGAAATTGTTATGATGTTGATCCAAAGCAATGGAATATTTCCCTTGCTATGTTTTCCTAGCATCGATGAAGTGTACTTACCCAACGGTTCGGGGGTGGCAGCTAAATTTTTCGCTGAAGAATCGTTGAAGTTAGTGAAAGGTTTGTCACAAGTAGGTTCACATAACATCTATACAATTTTTAAATAAATTTCCAGTCTAAAGAGATTATACTCATGATAATCTTCGTTCCGACGTTCTATCTTTACTTACCAGGATTTCATTTATTATTGATTAGCCAGCAGTAATTCATATTTTTCCTTCGCATTCAAACGGTTTAGAAAAATTACCAAGTGCTTCTTCATACACACTGGAATCAATTAATGTTTTATTTTTCGCAAACCGGATATTTCATACTGCAAATACTTTTATTTTGTCAATTGTTAAAAAAATGTATAGGACATTCTAGGCGTTCGTATGTGATAAATAATTAGTCTAGTTGTCTATTATTAAGCCTTCATTTATATCATACCAAAGACTTTTCATAGGATGATTTTTGCTACATGTTTTTTAACTATTTCATAATAACAATTACTGAACTGTATGTTGTTGTTGTAGTCCTTCAGCCGTATAACGGGCCCCGCTCCCAGTCACCCTTTTCCGCTAAAACGCTCTCTATTTTTTTAATGTTTTCTGGATTGTTTCATTTTCCGCTTCTGTTAGCATTGAATAGGAAGTTAGAAGGAAAACCTTAGATTATGCTGACTGAAAATGAACGTATATATATGTGGTTCAAGGTTGTAGAATTATGTGGGATATTAGTCTTCACATCGGATTCATCGTAGCCAACATGTGGTTGAGTAAAAAATAATAAAACATAGCTGCACGAAATCTGTTATACACTCAGTGAATAATCTATGAGATAGCTAGCTTATTATGCCCATCATCACCGATTTTTTTGTTTGAGTAATTTAAGAAAGGCGGAATCACATAGCTGTCTCCCCATACGTAACCTAAGGTGAATTTCTCCTCCTCAAAGTCTAGACAATTGGTAGTTGTTGCACATCTGATACCGATAGTAGCCGGCGTACATTCTTGGATTTAATTAAAAATGTCTCAGTGAGCGCGTTGGACTAAGTTCATGATATAATAATTTGATGCACATGTCTTCCAATTCATCCAAGCATGTTTGCAGACGTGCATTTGAATGGAAGCAGCCATCGTATAGTCAATTAATCTTGCAGCTTTAACAGCTGTCAGGATTCAATTTCATTCCGTGCCATTGCTTTGATAGACGTTTTTTATTCATTTGATCTCCTAATCGCAGTTCAGATTCTTTTAAGCAAAATTAAGAATTGATCTGAACACCAAGGAGAGGTGTGAAGGAAGGAGGATCGCACGAACGTCATCAATGCCACTTTATTTCGAACTCAAATTCAATTTAGTTTTTTTTTTTGTTATAAACCTAAAGTAGCTAGCGTGGATCCCTCTCCCCCCTCACCAAGCTGTAAATAATACACCATTCGTCTGGACTTTTTTCCTATCTAAGAACTACTCGGTCATTCTGATTTTGTGTAATATTATTTGTTAATTACAACAGCTGGTCGGATGTTAAATTTATATATTGTACTACCGGTTAGTGCTGACTTTGGATAAGTATTAATGTCGATGAGTCGGTTGTGCGAGAGATTGTTGTAACCCAACGATATCATATAAATTTCGACTGGCCTCCGGCTTCTTACTAGGTCGATAAATTGCTGGCTTTATTTCCCAGGTCATGATCTCTGAATGAATTTATCTCAATCCCACTACTTTGTTGTATACGCCGTGAATACATTCGGGCATGGTCCGTATACGTCATGGAGCGATGGGCTGGGATGTCATCATGAATACAGTTTAGCAAAGTTCTTGGTAAATATAGGTGGGGTGTGCAAAATATAATATTTTTGAAACTACAAGTAGCTATGTCATTTTTCAATATTTTCTGATGCATTTACGGTCACTTTCCAGTTGACACTTTCCCTAGGTGTAATCATAAAGTAAAAATGTAGTTCATACTCAGATTCTAAACCAAAAAAAAACACAATTTATTCAGTCGCCCCCCATTTTATGAAGGGCTCTCGTTTTCTATGAGGTTCTCTGCAGTAAATTTTAGCTGCGGACGATCCGCTATACGTTACGATCACGCTTCTATAAACCACACAGTTGTTCACCTTTTTCTAACTATAATTACGCCACATTATATACATTAGACTGCAAATGAATTATTTGTCACATGGGGGTACCCTGCTCTTGAGATTGTGTGCTGTGTTGATATAGCTTGAGACAGCAAACCATTCATTTGTCACACGGGGCTACCCTCTTCTGGAGATTGTGTGCTGCCTTGAAAATGGCTTGTAAATGGTCGTTACTTGCGGAGAAGAATTTTATCTAGAACATAGTTCAACATTTGATGATTATAAATGAATAAATAAATAATTGGTCTATTGTTGGAGGGCCTGGCTTTACTGTACATGTACATTTTGGGTCATCATATATATTTAATTGGGCTTACCTCATTTCTACTGTAGTGTATATACAATAGGTAGCCTACTCTTCTCATTATAAAAGTAATTTATTATATTTGAAAAACGCTAGCTAATCTTTAAATTGGTTCGAACTACTAGTAAGTGTTGATAAAGTGTTTTTATGTCATAATTTGTTTTCTTTTGAAAGAGAATTATTGATTTTCAGACTTTGAGTTTAGTTACCTTATTTGTAACCGGTTCTTTTTGAACAATTTTTCGGCAATCGACACAAAGCAAACAAAGTCAAAACTAATGCTGGGTTAAATGAATGTATGTTTCATTCGCTGTTTTCTTGATATCTACTCTGTTAATGAAGTTATATTATTGAAGAATTTCAAATTGTTTTGGATTATTTGCTGGTCTTCTTTGTTATCATCGAGTCATTCATTCTTTTGTATCTTGTAAACACCGTCAGTTCCAGACAAGTGATTTTTGCATCCTGCAGTTTACATCATTAACATCATCGGCAACGATGATTCCTTTAAATTTTCATGATAATTCGTTAATAACGTCAAATTAGAAGTATTCTGCACAGCCGAGTTAACATTTTACATCACAAGGGAATATAACACAAATTTTTTTTTTACCAATTGTTGGGAGCAAGAAGTTTCCTCCCGGATGTTTATTTTAAAGACCTTTGCATGTATTATTTCGCTGGTTGCTGACCCGTCTAGTCAAGTCTATAAGTAGTTCTCGCGGGAGTGGATATTTATAATAAATCTAAACGGATAAATTTTGATTTATTTCTCCTTTGTGATTGCTGGTAGAACCATCGTTTTGAATTGTAGAGCCACTGCCGTTCGATTGAAGTGCAACTGCTGTTCGATTGAAGAGCAACTGCTGTTTGCTTCTTGAAGAGCAACTGCTATTTCTCTGAAGAGCAACTGCTGCCCGAGTGAAGAAGAAGTGCTGTTCGCTTTATTTTCTGCAGGGATTGTTTTGGTAAATAATATTTAAAAAAAAAAGCTTTTTTCCCTAGGGAAGAGTTATTCAATGCAATTGACGGCCGGTCTGCTCTAATGACACAGTACAGCTGTAATGATACCAACCCAGGTACTAACAGCTAACCGGAAAGCAGTCTTTCTGTCCTAACCCTTCTATGGCTCACAATCGGAACCACAATACTCTGCTCTACTTAACACCCTTTCGAAATACTGCCCACGAGTGAAATCAAATTTAGCCCCAAAGAAAAACTCTACCATCGGTTCATTGTTTCACTTTAAAGACACCGTTTCTCCTGACGTGCGTACCGACATCATATATCGATTCTCGTGTGATAGCTCTCAAGCACCATATGTCGGAAGCACAAGAAGGAGATTCAGGGAGAGAGTGGATCAACACCTGGGTATCTCAAGCAGGACCAATAGACCTCTTACCACAACTATGCACTCGGTCCAGCGCAAACACGCAAAAGATCACACTCATCCATTCGCATTCAAACACTTCAAAACCATCGACCAATCACTAAACAGTTCTAATTCATTGATTCTTGTATCCCAACATACACCCCAATCAAGGGCGTCTCTGAATATACAACAATCTGCAGACCATACCACGTCACGGCTCTGTTTATATAGCACCAAGCGCACCTGCTACCTCACTCAGCTCTCCGCCTCCAAGCAGACAACTAGACCCTTAGCTGCACGTTAGAAAGGGTCCTGTGATTCCTCCGTTCACTGTCGGCATGATCCGGGGACTCGTCTAACGTGACACTTGGAGTCTCCTGCTTCACGAGCGATTTTTTCTCGATTTTCAGGCTTACCTGCCTTAAAAATTCCCTATCCTACAATTAATTTTTAAACTGAAACGTCTCGACATTTATATTCTGAGCTCTTTGACGTTTCATTTTTTTTAATATTAATTTTAGTCCCCCACCCGTTTCTCTATAATTACCAGCACTTATTTGAATATGTTTATCGAAGAATCTATGTAT
>SDVV010027577.1:0-12084 GCA_016164225.1 Gammarus roeselii | reverse complement strand
TATTGGTATTATGCATTTAGCTTGTGTTTGTTGGCAAAGTTACCGTTTTGAATTGATCGGTCAATAGATGTTCATTAAGCCTATTCTTGAAGGACTTGTTGGATTCAAGATTTTTGAGACTTGTTGGGAGGTTGTTCCAGGATTTTGGTCCAGTAATCGAAAAAGCTCGACAGGCAGTTTCTGTTTTCCTATGTTCAACGTGCAGAGTTTCATTATTTCTTGTGAATCGATTGTTCTTTTCACCTCGAGAATATATGTGCCTTTGGCTGCCGGGTGAATGTTTTTCTAGAAGATTTTTATGAATTCTGATCGTAGTACGCAGTACACCAGGCCATCCAACACAACAACATTGGTTAGACCAGTACACACTACACCAGGCAATCCAACACTACAAAACTGTGATTCCATCTGCCGTGCACAATACGCTGTTCATCTGCCGTGCACAATACGCTGTTCATCTGCCGTGCACAATACGCTGTTCATCTGCCGTGCACAATACGCTGTTCAAGTTAGACTGGCACGTCTTTTATCACTCTACCGTAGCACAGTAACATTGTTACTGGGCTACAATATCGTTGAGGGGGTGACGTATATGAGTTCTGAGCGAATGGGTCAACACACCACCTCCGACAGCGAATTCGACTGCTGGTTCCGGACAATATAAGTTTTTCCAATGATATTCATTTACACCAAATTTCGACGAAATGGCTGGTGCGTTCTCTCTTACGTTACATCACGTAACTCCCCTAACATTTATCATAATCTCGAATCGGTCTTCCAAGTTAATCGTTCCTCCAATCAATCTGCCCTGCCTAGCTGTTGTTCCTCTGTTACTTGTATCTTAGTTAGAGAATTGATGGTTCAAGCTGATGTAGAAACTGTTCCATCAGATATGCAACATCAAAAGTTTTATCAGTGATAAACTTTTTTATAAGAGGGTAGACGAAAGATATGTGAGGTAATTGATACGTGTCGTATATGTTCTGGAATATTTTTGTATATTATTTGTAATTAAATTTTAGATTAGTGTATACTAAAATCAAAAATCCTCCTGAAATTTTAGAACTACTCACCAAGAGTTACTATACTACAAACAATCTTGAAGTTCACATGATGTATCTTGATAAGATTATAAAATAGATTAGACAAGGGCATTTCTGATAAATGCTTTATTTTGAATTAGTTCCGGCTTAACTTCGAGGACGAGAACACTAGTATTTGAAATGTTCAAAACGGCCTACGAGCCGTTTTGAACCGTTACATAGGCGGGCTCTGTATGACCCTGCAACTGTCATAGAGAATATGGTAAAACCTCGCGGGTAGGGCGATCGGACCATGAGAAATTACACTCGGTAGTAAATACCGAAAGAAGAACACTTCATTCACGTCAGAGACCAGCTCAGCAAGTAGAACAGACTCACGCTATATTGTGCAGGTGTAAATAGAGGGTCTGTCACAGGAGGCAGTGAGTTGCAGAGGGGCTCTGTCGACTGCTGGAGAGTGCCTAACCCAAGGGCCGCGAGATCACCGTCGTCTGTACGGGGCGATAAGGCTTCAGCACTCAGTGATTAGAGCACAACATTTATCAGGCCAGACCAACAGAGAAGGAAACAGTTCTCGCAAAGTGGCCAGCATGTGATTAGATGTTAGATAATAGAATTGAAGTTATTGCTATCCATTGTTGTATGCGTTTATGCGTAAAGGAATGAAGATTGCCTAAACGCCCAAGGAAAAGATTATTCAAAGTGCACAACAAGCAATCAACGTTATACTTGCTGAACAGGCCCCGTTTGACCACGTGTTAGGAAGCTATACATGACACTGTTTATCCGATTCAGTAGCATTTTAATTGTTTCATCTTGTGGCAGAGTTGTTCTACTGTAGAAAAAACAATTAACAGGTATTTTAATGTCTTGTATAACTACGTAACAATAATTGACATGCATTAAGCATCGAGTGCAGAGAAGTAAAGCTGTTATTCACGAATGTTTTTCAATGAGTGGTCAAAATTAATAGCCTGCAGGAAAGAAAGAAACTAATATTACAGAAACAGCAGATACAAGGCCTGTGAAACCTCTCGTGAGTACCTGTGTTTAGTACGCTCTCCAGCAAGATGAGAGGTTTTGTGACTTATACCAAATTTTCATAGGTAAAACCGGTTTGTGTTTCCCCGTGAATATATGGTCAACCAAATGGTCATTTGATTGATCTATATTCCATTTATTATCAGTGTTTATGCAGTGACCTCGTACAATTCAAAATGTTTTGTAAGCTTCGCGGGCAAATTTGAACGTCTTCCGTTTTCTTCGAGTTCGTCCGCTTTCTTCGGTGCATTTCTTGCAGTAACCATCTTATTCCAAGTGACATTTTGTTGACATTATGGGGTCGCAAGGGAGAAATGCTGATCTACGGACTCCAATGAGACCCACTGGTTCCATTGCTGGCTTGCCAACCATGGTGACCAGTAAACTGTCCAAATATGGGAAACTGATTTGCAAGTGCCTAATGTCCAGCATCATCTCGTATATTGAAGCCAAATTAACGGACAAAGAGCAGCAGATCAGTGACCTAACTTCGTCTGTGGGGGAACTGAAAAAGCGGGTGGTCCTGCTGGAGGAAGCGGTGTATGACAAACAGGCCAATGAGAGGAAGGACACTCTTCTCCTCTCTGGTGACCGGCGTCACCATTTCCGAGGAGGACATCAGTATGGCTCACAAGATCGGAAAGAAACGTGATCAAGGCCCTGACAAACGTAGTGTCATCTTTAAACTGTGTCGACGCGACGTCAAGGGTATGATCATGTCTGCTTGTAAAGAGAAGAAGCCTGATCAATTCTTTGTGAACGAATCTCTGACACTCACTCGCAACACCATCATGTACGTGCTCCGTTGTACCAAGAAGAAATATCCCAATGTTTCGGTAACTATCGGTCTCAGGAGGGCAGTGTTTGTGTGTGGCTACCCACGAGCAGTTCTGCACGTCACGGCAATCGACAGTACCGCAAGTTCACTGTCAACCACCGTCGCACCCTTGATGAACTGCTCAGTAAACAGATAAGCGACACTTCTGGCTCTTTTGTAGACGAATGGTCATAATTGACAGCAGCTCTGCTCATCCAATGCTTAAATACTAGTCTTCATAGAGACATATTTTGCAAGTGCTTGTATCATTTGTCAATGTTTTCTACTGTTCTGTCTTCTTTCATATGTTTATCAACAATAATGTAACATGGCAAAATTTCATCCAGCATAAATCGCGGGGATCACGAGTTGTTCCTCATTGTTGATATTACACCTCGCTAGCGGGGGTGAATAACCATTTTTGTTTATTGGCTTCTAGGTAATTAAACGATAAACTTCTTATCCACTGTTAATTTATGAATAATTAAGAAGACGAGCTATTCCCACAGATTGTGGACGACCTAAATCATTTTAATGAAATATATCCTCAACTAAATAATGACGATCAAAATAATTATTATGAAATATTTGCAGTAATTTATTTTAATGTAAGATCTCTATGTTCTAATTTTGACAGTGTACATACCCTTTTCTGCGCACTGAAGCATAAATTCGGCATCATTTGCTGTTCACACTAAATCTTTCAGTACATTTGAAAACTACCAGTCATCTAATTCATTGAGGATCAATGGTACGCGTGATGGAGGAGTGTCTGTTTATGTTCGTGATTGATTGATTGATTTGGGCCTCATTTCCACCAGAGCCTCAACGTGAGTCATAATAGGCTCCCCCGTAGGGCGCGACCGTCGTTGGTTTAGGTAAGTCCGCACAACCTCGCGTGCGAAAATATTAGCTTTGTCAAGATGAAGTCAGTACATATTTTAATTGTGGCATATTCGCGTATTAGCGCGTACGAGAGAGTATAGAGTTAATGCGTATCTTCGTAAAATGAGTAGTTGTTTCTGTGCGTAGTGAGGTGGAGGGACCACCTCATTCGCACAGGTGTCAGAGGTTTAGACAGCTTCGTATAGTCCGGTGTGTTTTCCGAAAGCGATAAGCTTTTTACGGTAGGTTGGGTCCGTAAGTAGGCTTTGTAGGTTTTACGTTCGTGACTGCTTTGAAGTTCAGACGCTCTCACATATTTCTGAGTCCCTACCTTTTATTGAATCTTTATTTCTCAAAATATGCTACGAATCTAAAAAAACTAACTTGTACCTTTTATAAGCCACCCTCAGACAATTATATCAGTTTTACAGACTCTCTTCAAGATTTTGTTATGCAAACTGGTGGTATAAACAGGAGCAAAGTTATTTTATGAGGTGGTTTCAACTTCAATCTTCTCAACTCCGATAATGATGCCGGAACATTATATTTTACCAACTGTTTGAATACTAAATCCCTTACTCCACTGATCACTAAACCTACTTGAATATCTAAAAAAATCAGCTACTTGTACACTAATTGACAACATATTCACAACTTCCCTTCATGAGTTCCTCCCTGGAATAATACTGTCAGACATTTCGGATCACATGCCCGCCTTTTTGATAAAAATGAAGTGCTTTGCTAATAAATTCCATGTTGAAAATCTTATAAATAAATTCCTAAAATACCGCAATAATAACGAGAAATCTTTGAAAGCAATGCAATTTACCTTGAATAATCATAATTTTCAAAACATTATGGATAATAGAAATTCTGACGATGCCATTAAAGACTTCTCTGAAATACTATACTGAGTATACTAAACTTACAATCATTGCTGTCCTATCAGAACCACATCTGCTATTTTTTCAAATATCAAGAGAAGCGAAGCATATTATATATTATTCATGCAAAATAAATACCCTGAGTATGAGTTTAAAATGTTTTGTGTTTATGTTACAATTCAAATAAGAGTCTCTAAAAAACAATACTTCGAAGATAAATTTAACAACTTCAAAGATAACACGAAAGCAACCTGGAATCTAATCTGCAAAATTCTCCGCCCTTCACGTTCAAATAAAAAGAAAGACGTTATTAAAACTAGTGTGCACAATGACACTGGATACCAAAGCGATGTTGGGGAGTCAATTGCTGAATCTTGTAACGAGAGTCCTTCTAATCCATTACATTACATGCAAGGTGATTACCCTAAGGCATTCTTTCTTAAAGCTGTAACACCACAAGATGTAGGGAATTCTATTATGTCTCTTAAGGACAAGAAGTGTGATATAAACTCTGTACCTGTTAAAGTTATGAAATTCGTGTGTGATATTGTGTCGCCTGTTTTAGCATCAATAATAAATAGATCAGTCGAATCCGGTATATTTCCTCAGTCTCTTAAAATTGCGAGTCATCCCAATTCCGAAAACTTGTGAAGTAGAGAATATCAGTATACATAGACCTATTTCAATATTGCCGATGTAAGAAAGATATTTCAACAAATAGCGTACAATCAACTGTATACTTATTCAAAGCAACGAGACATTCTTTATCGTGGCCAATATGGGATTCGGAGTGAAAAATCAACAGTGCAAGCAATATTAGACCAAATGATTATTTTGTATCAGAATATATATTCAGATCAAGTTGTACTCTCCATATTATTAGACTTGCGGAAGGCATTCGACAGCGTTGATCTACTGTTTTACTATCCAAGTTGCGCTTATATGGAGTACGATCGTACCTTTTCAATGGACAACAATACACTGTAATAAATGACTGTAAATCAAATCATCTCAATATTAGTCCTGGCGTCACTGAAGACTCAATCTTAGGGTCACTATTGTTTCTAATCTTTATAAATGATCTTCCAAATTCCTCAAATCTTTTCAAATGCATCCTATTTTGATTTGATTTGGGCCTCATTTCCACCGGAGCCTCAACGTGAGTCATAATAGGCTCCCCCGTCGTTGATTCAGGTAAGTTCGCACGGCCTCGCGTGCGAAAATATTAGTCATGTCAAGATGAAGTCAGTACATATTTCAATTGTGGCATAATCGCGTACTAACGCGTACGAGAGAGTAAAGAGTTAATGCGTTTCTTCGTGAAATGTGTCGTTATTTCTGTGCGTAATGGGGTGGAGAGACCACCTCATTTGCACAGGCGTTTGAGGTTTACACAGCTTCGTATAGTCCGGTGTGTTTTCCGAAAGTGATAAGCTTTTTATGGTAGGTTGGGTTCGTGAGTAGGCTTTGTAGGTTGCACGGGGGATCTAGGAACGCTCGTCGGGCTGCCGCGAGTAAATGCATCCTATTTGCCGACGATAGTACCTTGTCAGTCTCATTTTCAAAAACGGATATGGATAAAAGTAAACAATGAATAGTTCTCATACAAACGTAACATTGATATTCCCTCGTTCAAAATTGAAAACGCTAATATAGGTGAAGTGAATCACAATAAGTTTCTCGGTTTGCATCTCGATCGTTATATTATCATGTCGATTATATTTCAACTAAACAAAGCAAATAAATTGGTATTCCGTTCAAGTTAAAATATTTTCTTCAACCAGACGTTCTCAAAATAATTTATTGTTCTCTAGTTCAACCCTATTTCTACTAAGGAATTGGAGCTTGGTTTGCAAGCCATAAAAATGTAACGGATAAAATGTTAGTCATGCAAAAGAAAGCATGTAGAGCCATAATCACAATAAGTTTCTCGGCACGCATTGACTCGTTACTGGGCGCTGCATGGCATGAAGCCGATGTGAACATGGACTACTATTGAGGTTTTATCCCAAAGAAACGGGTACGACGAAGCATTCCTAATATTTAAGGAACAGTACTTTCACAACAGAGACTACAATCAACCCCTGGGAGACCTGGTCCTCACAATGCTGAGCAACGCTTTGGGACATCAGATTGACATCGTTCAGGAAGTCGGCTGCGCCAATACAACAATAAGGTCATTCAAGCCACACTTGAATAACAATCAGACAGGTCTCAGAGTATTCATTCACTTAAAAGACCATTAATACAGCGCACTCGTATCTATGCAGAAATTCTTACATTCCTCCAAAACGAACAGTGCATCAAGTGAGAAAAACTTCTGCTCCAATAAATTCACCGCCCTGTACCCAGAGTGTATGTTGAGGGGGTATCGGCCGGACCCGTCAGCACAAAAGGGCTAAGTTGTGTGAGTATGAGCGTATGAGGGTGTGAGGTGCGCCTTGCCGTCGGCCACCCCCCTTTCTGGGGGATGCGTCCTGGTGTCTGTATCTGTACAATGCACCTGATACCTGCATCTATGCAGAAGACTCACCAGACAGCGTCCCCAAAACCCAGGACCTTGTTACAGGCAACACTACAGTCATCGACAGTAACAACACTAATCGAAGCAATATACTGCAGAGCACCCGTGCACATGTGACTAGATTGTAATCGGGCCCCTCACAAGCTGGGCGACAAAGCAAGCAAGCCTCGACCAAAAGACAAGAACCACATACAATTTGTATTTGCTTCCGTGTTCCACCGGAGTCCCAACGCGAAGTTAATGCAGACTCCCCCGTAGGGCGGTAACCACCTACAAATAAAACACATAAATGTGCGAAGTTCCTTGTCTAAGCTAGACCAGATTAAACTTATGCTAAGGGATGAAGATGTGGATATACTCTGCCTAACTGAGACATGGCTTGCATCCAGCATGGATGGCAACTTCATTCAGATAGATGGGTATGAACTGTTCAGAAAAGACCGAGGTAAAAGAGGAGGCGGTGCCTGTATCCATGCCAGAAATGAGTACACAACCAGGACATTAAAAACGGGTGGATGTGGAGACGAAGTTTGGATTACCGTCCATGTAAGAACAACTAAATCTTTCTTTGTAGGAGCCATTTACAGGCCACTCAAAGCCAGCAACCAGTCAATTAGCCACATAGAAACCAATCTCCAGACATCAGCTACTTTGAAGAAGAACCCGTACGTCTTAGGAGATTTCAATGACGATCAATTAAAACCTAATAAATTTGGCCCAATTATTAAAAGATTTAAACTTGAGCAACTCATTGAGAAACCAACTAGAATCACGAGACAGTAGCTCATTGCTTGATCTGATTACAAACAATAGATCGTCTGTCATAAGCACCAAGGTTTGTGTCACTTGCCGACCCTCAGGCAATAAGCTGCCTGACCACAGTACGCAAAAAAAACGGGTACCAGTCTTCCGGACGTATAGAACAAAAGAAAACTACTCACGAGATTTACTGAGGCATGAGTTAGGGAACAGAATCCCATCCCTTAACAACAAGCGCAACACGGACGACGTGAATATTCAAGCGGCCATCTTCGCAGACACGTTCTCAGCAGCTCTCGACACTGTAGCACCAATAGTTACAAAAGTAATAACTCGCCCTCCAGTCAGCTGGAGGACTCCTGAACTCAGGCAGGAAATACAAAACCCAAAATATTTTCAAAAGTTTCTGAAAGGTCAAGCTAACAAAAATGGTGATAAAAGTAACACAGATTCAAATAGCACGGATTTTACAGACGAATCGCGTGTTTTAAATGTCTTGCGAGTGGTTGGCCAACCGATGAGAAAACGCGTAAAAAATTTAATAAGCAAAGCAAAGAGAGATGCGCACCTTGCTGAATTAGAAAAAGCAAAAAAAAAAAAATCAGACTTGGAATATCCTTGGGAATATTGTGCCCCACAAGAAACCAAAAAGTCCCCAAACTATAAAAACCCAGAAGAAATAGCAGAATCATTCAAAGAGTTCGCTAACGTTGGTAGCACACATACGAAGAGGTGATGAACGAACCCAGCAAAACTTTCTCGGTAATTCACGAAACCCCGGTAATGCATTAGCTAACTCGGCTCGGTTCACAGTTCCATCTCGTAACGACTCATTCACCAAGAACGACCAAATGTGGACACCGAGCCCGGTAAGCAGACTAGAAATTGTTTGGGCTATTTTCGCGCGTAAAAAACAAATTCTTGTGGAAACGATAGAATAGCATTACAGTACCTCAAAGACGGGTTACAAATTATTTAGCCATATCTCCAGCTGCTCATCAACACATCCATTGTAACAAATACCTTCCCTGAAAATTGGAAACACGCGCTAATCAAAGCTATCCATAAAAAAAGGGGAGGTAAACGACCCTTCAAATCACAGACCCATAAGCCTCCTACCAGTAACCTCAGAAATCCTGAAAAAGGTCATTGCACGTCAACTTCTTGACTGCCTAGAAGAGGCGAACCTGCTCAATCAATGAATGTCAGTATGCATACAGACTGAAGACCTCTACCGAAGACGCGCTACTGAAAATCTCCGAACTCGTATACAAAGCTGTAGACGAAATTAGTCATCATTACTCGCGCTGCTGGACCTCTCTAAAGCATTTGATAGTGTAAATCACGATATTTTGCTACAAAAACTGATACAATTAAACATCCAAACACCCTGGTTTGAAAGCTATCTTAGGCAGCGGTCCCAGTCTGTCTTGTTAGATGGAAAAATCACCTCTTCTCCATGACAGGTAAATTTCGGGGTTCCACAAGGGTCGATTCTCGGACCGGTTCTTTTCCATCTGTTTATCAATGACATAAACTGTGGAAACCAGCAAACGAATAAGAGAAGCTGAAGAAGGACGCAGAAACAGCGCTGACCAACATAAATAGTTGGTATTCTTCAAATGGGCGTAAAGTTAATACAAGTAAAACACAGTGCATTATCCTGGGATCCAAAGCAAACACACGGGGAGTTCCCGAAAATTTTGCTGTTGACTGTATGGGCGCAAAAATCCCTCTTGACAACAAAGTCACAAGTCTAGGAGTGTGACATGATCTCAATATGACCTTTGTACATCATGTTGATAAGCTCTGCTCCAAATTGAATGGTACACTGATGATTCTCAGTCGAACGAAGAAACAACTCGACTTCAAGTCCAGACTTCTCGTAATCAATGCTCTGATTTTTTCACATTTAAATTACTGCCCCACCATTTGGCGTAAGTGCACGAAAACACTACTCTCAGACATTCAACGCAGCATAAACTTCACTGCAAAAGTAGCTCACGATGGGAATTTCATAAAGAGCGATCACGTGACACCAATTCTAAAGAAACTTGGGTGGCTGAATATCCAAGAACGACTAGAACTGAGCGAAGCAGTACGAGTTTTTAAAATTCAGAACAAGCTCTCCTGTTCCAACGGTGTTGTATTGACAACTCAAAAAGCGGCCCATCAACGATCAACACGGAATGAAAATAACATTGACACAGAGTTCAGAAGAACAAAGATTGGGGCCAAAACTTTCACTATTTGAGGTCCAAAGAGCTTCAACAAGCTACCAACTGACATTCAGAATTACGCAACCGTATCTTCTTTCGAGCAGAAATGTACCACTCTATTGCTTGCTCGCAGACAGGCTCCTCTTTCCGTGCCACCGCCAGTTTGACCCCCTCGTTCCACCGCTCGCAACCTTTCCTTCTGCACCCGCCCACACGGCGCGCACCACACACCTTCTTCGCACATCTCAGCAACGCAGCCCTTTACGTCTCCCATTCTTCCTCCACATCTCTCAGGTCCTGTCCTCTCACGTTGTCATACTCTTCCCTCAACGCCTGCTGGAACTCCTCGGCTTTACTTCTCACATTCAGTCCACTCACTTTCACCACCTCTCTTCCTCCTCCCACTCGTTTGTTGCCACTCCACTCCTAATCTACCTTCCACCAGCAGGTGGTCAGACACTCCTCCACCCTCTCCTCTCAACACCCGCACATCCAACATCCTTCCCACCACTCTCCTCGATATCAGCACAAAATCCATCAGTGCTCTCTCCACCACTGCACCACGGGCCATCCTTACCCATGTGTACTTGTGGATAACCCGCTTCTTGAACAAACTGTTCCCGACCACCAACTCCGGCTCCATACACAAACTTATCAGGTTTTCTCCACTGTCATTTCTACCGGGAACGCCATACCTTCCTATCACATTCTCCACCACTACATCTCCAACTCTCGCATTAAGGTCCCCAGTAAACTACATTGAAATGATCTCCAAAACTCTCTATACACTCATTCAGGTCAGTCCAGAATTGCTCCCTCTCCTCTTCACTCCTCTCGCTGCCAGATTCGTAAGCACTCACAAATGCTCATCTTTCTGCGCCTAACATAACTTTCATCTACATCAATCTTGATGACAACTTCTTCCATTCGGTAGCGCTACGAGCCAACCGATCACTTAATATCAGGACCACACCTTGTCCTGCCAAACGTCCTTCCACACTAGACTTTCTTCCACTTACCACACCAAACACGCTCGCCCTTAACTTTCAATTTTGTCTCACTCAGCGCCAACACATCAAACTTCCGCCCCACAAACATCTCATCAATCTCTCTCCTTTTTACCTTATTCGTACTACAGCCACGCACATTCAGCGATTCTAACAATAGGGTTCAAAGAGGCGTGAGCCTCTCCTTCTCCCGCTCGTCTTGCCGTCGTTGAGGAAGGGTTTACAGAGAACGGGATTCCTAGCCTCTTCGCTCCGCCCCTTTTAGTCGCCCTTTACGACACGCAGGGGTTACGGTAGCACGATTCTACTCCCGGCTACGGGGCGCCCTTTTAGTCACCCTCTACGACACGCGGTGGATACGGTAGCAAGATTTTAACGCCCCGGCTACAAGACCAAAAAAAAAGGGCACAGATAAATAATAGAATTTGAATTTGGGCCTCATTACCACCAGAGCCTCAACGTGAGTCATAATAGGCTCCCCCGTAGGGCTCGATGATCATTGATTCTAATAGGCTCGCACGCCTAGGTGTGCGAGGAAAATACAAAACGCTTTTAACGTTAGAAAGAAAGTGAAAATTTTAGCAATGTCAGACGCACGCTGGTGCGCAAAAGAAAAAACGCTTAAACGAAACGGACCTCCGCTTCCAATCCTTTTGAACTTGAAGATTATATATACGCACCCTAGTGCGTACAGGTAGCATCGTCAAGATTAGTAGAAGGTCAGTGGCTGCACGGGCAAATTCAGCTCCGACAGCAACGCAACACAATATTTACAGCTACGCGGTTTGGTTGTTTAAGTACAATTTATTCATTTAGGTAAGATAAAGACTCAGATGAACCGAAACGAATCCTCGCCTCCAACCCCTCAGAACCTCATGTATATGTCCATACGCCAGTGCGCACAG
>SDVV010027576.1:0-12084 GCA_016164225.1 Gammarus roeselii | reverse complement strand
AGCTCGTGCTAGACTCTCACAGTGAGCTCGTGCTAGACTCTCACAGCGAGCTCGTGCTAGACTCTCACAGCGAGCTCGTGCTAGACTCTCACAGCGAGATCGTGCTAGACTCTCACAGCGAGCTCGTGCTAGACTCTCACAGCGAGCTCGTGCTAGACTCTCACAGCGAGCTCGTGGTAGACTCTCACAGCGAGCTCGTGCTAGACTCTCACAGCGAGCTCGTGCTAGACTCTCACAGCGAGCTCGTGCTAGACTCAACGACCCCCTCATCAAGCACCTTAACTATAAAACCCAAAAAACAGCATCTCACCCACGAAATCTCGTAGTCGTGGTTCGACTGCCAAAAGTTGTAGGTAGTAGTCCGTATAGAGTAGTAGGTAGTAGTCCGTATAGAGTAGCAGGTAGTCCGTATACGTAGCTCAAGCAACCAACCCTTCGTGGTTCGACTACCACGAGTCGTAGGTAGTAGTCCGTATACGTTGCTCAACAAACTAACCCTTCGTGGTTCGACTACCACGAGTCGTAGGTAGTAGTCCGTATACGTTGCTCAACAAACTAACCCTTCATCATTGCTCAATTACCTAATTCAATTCAATTTGTTCAGTAGCTCAAAGCTACGATGTATACTAAACGAGAACTCATATTTGATGTTCGACAGTAACGACTCCAAATTGAGCAGGCCCTTTGAGGGTTTCTCCTAATAAACTCAGGAATGCCTTGAATCTTATTCCGATTCTCTATGTTTTTTTGTGTTGTAAAAATCCTCTGCTTTAAGCATCTTTAGCTATGATTTTATTCACTTATGTTGTTATTACTTGTTGCGCTAAAAACACTTAATAAGGGAAGAGCAATGAAAAGCATCCGAAAGTGACCCAGTCGTATATTTGTATCGTCTACGAAAATATGTCGGAGCTACGTACTAAGTAAGCACTTGTGTGCAGCTTGAACAAGCACATGTTATGATTACATAATAACATTTACCGACTAGCCTTATTCATTTGTTCATGTAAAAGTAACAAATATGCATAACAGGAGTCCTCCCGATGAGTGCACTTAGTGATTCAGATGCATATTAACTTACTATCCCTTCAGTAATCACAACCTTGAAGAATGGACTTGAGGAAATCAATGAGCGTATAAGAATAAGTTGATTGCTTAGCTCTCCACCGTTAACATTAATCCAGAGATGAGATGATGATAATACTGCAGACATTTTTCAAGGATTTATCAGTTTTTTTGGCGATGCTGTTGTAGAGAAGCCATCTAGAGATCAAACAGCTCGCTCTTGGGAAATTCCAAATACTGCCAAGGGAAATATTGTGACAACAACCTATATTC
The DNA here is from genome assembly GCA_016164225.1 of Gammarus roeselii. Lineage (NCBI taxonomy): Eukaryota > Metazoa > Arthropoda > Malacostraca > Amphipoda > Gammaridae > Gammarus > Gammarus roeselii. The sequence continues at coordinate 10,746 of SDVV010027576.1, read as the reverse complement.
TGTGTTCGGTTATACTGACATCATTGTGACAACAACTGTAACTATGTGTTCGTTTATACTGGCAATATCGTGACAGCAGCCGAAATTCTGTGTTCGTTTATACTGGCAATATTCTGACAACAACCTAAATAGTGTGTTTGTTTATGCTGGCAATATTCTAGCAACAACCTAAATAGTGTGTTTGTTTATGCTGGCAATATTCTAACACCAACCTAAATAGTGTGTTTGTTTATGCTGGCAATATTCTAACAACAACCTAAATAGTTTGTTTGTTTATGCTGGCAATATTCTAACAACAACCTAGATAGTGTGTTTGTTTATGCTGGCAATATTCTAACAACAACCTAAATAGTGTGTTTGTTTATGCTGGCAATATTCTAACAACAACCTAAATAGTGTGTTTGTTTATGCTGGCAATATTCTAACAACAACCTAAATAGTGTGTTTGTTTATGCTGGCAATATTCTAACAACAACCTAAATAGTGTGTTTGTTTATGCTGGCAATATTCTAACAACAACCGAAATTCAGTGTTCGTTTACACTCTATCACAATGGAAGTCTAATATGGGGGCGTGTACCCAAATCCCCGCCATGCATTAGGATGCAAACGGGAACAGAGCAGATTGGCTACAGAAGGCTTTCCGTGGCATGTTGAAGGCTGCTGCGTCTTCGACGTCCTAGAATTCACAAGTAACCAATAAATAATGTTATCGGCAACCTGTATTTAACCATAGATAATCATAATATGTATTTTAAAATATGATTTGGTGATTACAGCGAATTCGTAATTTGATTTTATGAAACAAAAAGCGTTCAACGATCAAGACGATTTTTTTATGAATTGAGTTGTATTACCCACTCGGTGTTGTCACCTTTTATTAAAAAAATTCATGAGTACTGATTTCAACAAGTTAAGATTAGGCTGATGCATTTGTGCGAGCCAGCAATCTTATTCTGAAATAGATTAATATCGTATAAGTAATTACCAATAGTTGTTATTATGAATTGAGCAACGTGTATTTGAAGTGATTATACTGTCCCGAAATACGCGGGGTTGGGGTTCGGCTTCATTTTTATTCGGCCCCCACAAGCATGTTTTGTACACGGGCTATGCAGCAACACAAAGGTCATTTTATACAGTTATTGCTTTTGCATCACCTAAAACTATGTTGTATTTTGACGAGGTTCAGTACCCCACTTTTTCCCTGCGGCAAAAATTGCAGTGTTATGGCCTAGGTTTCAGTTACTGAGTAAATTTGTATGACTTGAAACGATGATTCTAGAACTTGTGATACTTTCTACCAAAAAATTTACCCTCATCTTCTGCATTGAAAGGACTGACGTAAGCAATTATTCTTTTGATAGAGAGACGGTACTTTACCATACATTCGTCCAACCATTAGCATCCATATGATGGTATTAAAGGAAACTCTCCACACCAAAATTGACTCAAAAACTAGTCGCTCTGTTGACAAATCAACTATACAGGTTTGCCAACAGGGTAGTAGAGAATGACAGGGAGAGCGTGGCTGAAGAGGTGGGGAAAAACATTGCGCTACGAACTCTACTTTTGGCTACATAGGTTGCTTCAGGAAGTGTGGACCGGAAGAGTGCGGAACAGGAGCATCATCAATTGTGAAGCTTGTTTAATAGCCAGACTATGCATCAGTCTGCTAAATCTTAACTGTACCAAGTGGCGGGAATGGTTACCCGTCGTCCCTGAATAGCTCCTTAGATTAACAAGGTGAATACACCGTCTAACCAGGTTGCGCCGACAATAGTAAATTCGACACCGTTTACGGCGACTCATCTGACACGGAAAAAAATATTATTTCACCACAAACTGTTTGGCCGGTTGGCACATACTCAGGCGCGTAGCCAGAATTCCTCCAGTTGAGGTAAGAGGAATTCAAATTGTTCATCAAATGGACTGCAGTGAAGAAATGGATGCATTGAACCATATCTATGAACCAGCGGAGGAAGAGCCCCCCCCCCCTCCTTCTCGTTCCCGTTCTCCTTGCTACGCCTCTTCATATGCTCTCTTCGTGTTGTCTACAAAGAAGCAATACCAAAACATCAAGTATTTGACAGTCGATTGCATTGCAATCAATTTCTTGGTGCAAATCAACGGTTCATCTCTCTTTGTTTTCTATTACATTTATCGTTATCTTAATAAATAATAAACTCCAGTATCATTAGATTTGTTACATGATTGTCCAAAATGTCGCATGATAGACTTGCCTTCAAGGCGGGTCTCTAAAATAAACTGAAAAGTATAGAATCGAAGTTTCTTTAGAACAACTACCCTTGGTGTTTACATTCGACCTCTCTTCCTGATATTTTTGAAAAATTCATCAAGACTCTGCATGGCACAAATATATCCTTGGGGTTACTCTTGCACAGGTCACACCCTGGTGGGTGGCATAAAAGAGTACCCACATTCTCCTTGCGGCCACTCTTGTACTGGCGACGGTGCAGTTCATACAGTACAGTACACACGGTACAGTTCATTCGGTACAGTATACTGCGGTACGGTACATAGAGGAACAGTTACACGGTACAGTACATACGTTACAGTACGTACGGTTCAGTACATTTGTTACAATACATGCGTCACAGTTCATACATACGGCATAGTACACGCGGTAGAGTACAAACGGTACAGGTCATACGGTACAGCAAATTACGGTACAGTTCATCACCCACAATCGCTTTAGTATCGCTACCAAAAATAACGAAAGACAATAGTTTAAGTCTAATGAAAACTTGTTAGACGAAGTGTCGATGGAAAATAAACCTCCTTTCAAAAGGGAGATTCAAATGAGACCTCACGGTTGCACTTCAGAAGTCTCTTATACGTGTGTGACATTATTAGGCCATAAATATACAAACAAAGATTTCATATCATAGAATATATTTGCGACTAAATAGCGGCCTTCAGTAATTAGTCGTGATGACAGTCGCTCCTCAAATGCCTCTGGCAGTCTTAATACCTCTGGCAGTTTTAATACCTCTGGCACGGTCTTTTTGAAGGGTTTAGTCCAGCGTTTTCAGTATAATGTCGAAGCTCCCACAACGAAAACAGATCCATTCTGCGTTTTCTTTCCTGTTCCAAACATGTATCACGAACACTGCACATGACTTAATATTTCCCACGAACACAGAGTCGTGTAACTTTCCCTCTACTTCTCTCACGGTAAATTGACTCAGCGGGGCAGTGGTGGGTCACCGATTCACGCTGGAGCATACTTAATATTTATATGTGCTCAAGCTAAATTGAACGACCTTTTAATAACAAATTCATTTACAAAGGAGGGGGGGAATGGCACAGTACCTCCTCTCTCCGTGCGCCATTATGAGAGGACTACGTACTCAAATGAGGTGATTCATTTCATGGCCGCAAGACGATCATTTGATACTAATTATTTGGGGCTAGTTGACTACATAGTTCATATTCCTAGGTCCTCTTACATTTAATACATTAGTTCATTTACCACTAGGCAAGGCAAGGCTATGTCACTGTTGGTTAAGCATCTAACATACCTACTTTCTAACGGACAGTCTAGCCAACGACCTAAACAACACTCGCACCCAACAACCGGAGGTCCTACGTAGGTGTCAAATCTAAACTGTTTTACCCCAACGCCTTGTGCTTTCTGTTCCCTCTCCAGGGTATAAAGGCTTGTGTACCTGGAGCCTCCTCAATAAACAGTGCAGTCAGCATTTTGTATTGGACTTACTAAACCAGATTTACGTCATCAAGAACATACCGAACAGAAAGACCTTGAGGATATCTACCAGCAAGCAGGATCACTGAGGGACGAGCGATACATCTTGAAAAGAACAATTAAAACATCTGCTATCAATCAGAAGTACTTACCTATCATGTTCAAAGTAGGCCGCTCTTCATCAGAAGAAAAGACTCCCACTAAATCTAATTGGAGTAGCTACAAAACGTTAACTTAAATAGATGGACACCAGTACTGAAAAACAAACTTCCACTTGACGAATGGGGCGGTACGACTGTTCTTGTTCGTTCCCGTATCGTACCTACTTCTTAATACTCTGGAGACATTGAAGATATTTTGCGGTAAACAAACTCCAAAGCACCACCGTGGAGTGAACATCGTACGAAAGAAGCAAATTATATTAATTGACGCTCAAATGTGACTTTTTATTGTATGTTTCTCAGAGCTTTACGCCTTTCTTTAACATTCCCCATACTTAGTCATGTACTACCGGTTACAAAGATAGACCTTATTTTTAATTTCCAGTTTCATTCAAGCTTCATTTAAATCAAGTTGTATGTAGTTAGGTGAGTTTGTATGGTTGTATGTTTGCAGTCAAGCGTCTGGAGGAAATGCAAATGTGTAAATACGTACTATAAAACATAAAATCTCGGTGCAGGGATGTCGTAAACAAAACGCGAAAATAAAAATGAGGTCTCTACCATTGTAACCGATAGTACTAAGTAAAATCGTCAATGTTCATTTTCTGTTCGATATTTGAACTCATCGGAATTTAAATTAATACCCATTAAGAAGCTCTGTCCACATTTAGTACCGCAAGAAGTTACTGTATGTACTTCAATTCCAAGAGGGGAAAGTCGAATTTGTTTTCCCGTTTACAGACTAAGCATAAACAAATTTTCTTTCGGTACTGTACATTACAAGACTTCGTAATTTATTTATCGGGATGCTTGTATTTCCGGGCTAAGTCGACAAGCCAACCTTTTGTGTTGTAACCAACAATTTAACGAGCCTCAATCAATGTTTACTCGTTCGATCAAATGTAACAGATAATATTACTAAAACTGTCCATAATTAAAGGAATTGCCATCACTACGTTCTGCTAAGTATTTTCGACTTGTCGCAACCGCTAGGAATGTTTTGCTGTGGCTACAAGGCGGTCGTCAGAGGAGTAAATGGGGCAACGCAACATATACTAAAATTCAAGGTTCGTTTAAGAGAGTGTGTTTTCACATTACCTGAGTTTATAAAGAAAGTTATCATACCATAAAAGTAAATAGCATCTAAAAAAACGAACCCTACTTAAACAAGATACATTTGTAATATATACCTATTAAAAATAATCTTAATTATTAGATAATAGCATGGACATAGATTATTGCCCATTGTAATTTGAGCACTACCATTTCTATTTGCTAACTATCAACAAAATTGAGATCGATTGGTAATACTATTGATGATGAAGTCGTCGTGCGACAGTGCGCGTCCGTCTGCTATAGTCCCAGCAATGTTCACTTTTTGCAAGAGTTCGTTTGAAGAAACTTCTAACATGGTTTCACTCGAACAGGAGCGAAGTGGTGAGCCGTCCGCCACACCCACGTACAAGCTCAAAATACTCTCAGTGCTTACATTTTTCCGAAGAATACTTTGATTAAGTGAGTTTCTTAAATTACCGATGGATACGGAACATTGAGAGTCTGGTATTTTATAGGCATAATTATGACACTCGTATGACAGGAGATGACACGACAAGAGGGATTTCGATTTTTGGACCTGGTCTAAAAGGTCACAAAATTGGGATGTTGCGGTTCCTCGTGTCGAAGTTTCAGTTTGTGTCCAGAAAGAGTCTGAAGAAATTGACCTGCGCCAGTCCGTAAATTTTGTTCGAGTAACCTTCACAGGAAAAGACCTTTGGGTAGCAAAAGTTTGATTTGGCGATTTTTTCTCAAGATTAGGCATTGCCATTGCCGATGATTCGAAACCACGTTTCGAATCATCAACATGAGTAAAAATTTGATCTGACGAAAGATCCAAAAGACACGAAGCATATTTTGTGCAAGTTTCTTCGTAGGGACTTATGTTCTTAAAAGAATTGTTTAAAGGACTCTTTTGGGTTGTGTTCCCATGAGAGTAATCGATCAATTCAATGCCACCACTGCTGATAGAGCTAGGACTTGTTCCAGCAAACACAACCGTAGGTGGGGTATCTGAAAGTAACAAACACATATCTAAACATTTATCGTTCATGGGGGAATCTAGGTGCGAGTACGGAAGCATGTCATTGGTAAAGCTTGACAATGTCTCCCTTGAAGATATTTCTTCCCAAGAGACCACTGAGCTGGTCGTTGGGCACGACATTGTGCTGACATCCCCGGCCGAAGCATTTGTTACACTTTCTTTCTCAGAAGGAAATCTGTTCTCTTTTGATTTATTTTTTCGTATCGGAAGAGTTTGTGTATCACCAAACTCATCATTTATAATTAGAGTAACAATAATATCGCCCACACTTGAAGATCTTACACTTCGGCAACTCCTGAATGCCATCTTAGCATTTTTGTGATCTGAATTAGGAGGAAAATCTCTGAGCTCGATTTGATCACTAGTACCACACTGTTCATTGTGAGAAACATTTGAATTGTCAATGTATGATATCTTAATATTTGGAACACTACAATGCTGAGGTTTTATAGTTGAAGGAATTTGACGTTCTTTTGTGTTCCTTTGTTTGGGTTTTCGAAAAACCTTTGTTCGATATTTCAAATTTTGCTGTTTATTCTGACCAACATTCGAACCTACATCATACTCAAGGTCATCAATGTTTGACAGACTAAATCGCTTGCCTTTGGGTACTTTGTTTGGGAAGACTCGTTGGAAATGGGTTCCGTTAAACATTTCAGCTCCTAAACGTTTCCTTTCGTTTCGTCGTTGAACCTCGTGAACGCCCTGTGAGTGCTCAGTAGGTATGAACATATTTTTTTCGGAGCCAATCGGGTTAGTCATTTTGGAACCTGACAGATTTTGCTGACAAGTAAAGCCCGCTGGTGTTTCTACGTACTTCAAAGCATCACAAAGAGTTTGTTCTTTGTGCGTTTTTTCCATAAATACTTTCAGTTCCATGTCTTTTTCTTTTTTGTTTAAATTTAATCTGCTATTCCTCTTGACGTTAATACAACCTTCACGTAGAACTTTCGGCTGCAAAGGTGACTCCAGATGTTGATGGTCTAGTACCGTTTCATCTAGGTATGACCGAAGTCTAATATGTTGTGGCTCAATCTCATAGTTCAAAGAAAACCTTTTTTTGAGTGAAGGCCTCAACTTGGGTGGAATTTCATTAGCGTTTTCTGACTTAATTCCTGATTCTGCATTCTCTTTTGATTTCACATTACTCTTGCGAACTTGGCCGTCAGTCTGTCGTCTGGAGATATGGCAAGCACCACTGAGATCCTGCGTCCGGGGGTGCTTGTCTACAGAGCCGACAAACTGTTGTCGGAAGAGCTGACCCGCAGATGTGTTGATATTGTGGTCCCGTGTAGACAGGTCATCAGAACTGCTGTTACATCGGCGCTGGAGAAGTAGATCTGTCGAACTTTCGTGCCGATTCTGTTGGGTTTGGTTGGGATGATTGCTGCTCTCGTACCGTTGTCGGAGAGGTTGGCCTGAACTGATGCTGTCGCATCGTTGCTGAGAGGGTTTTTCTGCACATCTTTTCTCGTACCGTTTCTCGAAGGTTTGACCTGTACAGCTGCTGTCCTGCCGTTGCTGGGAGAATTGGTCTGCGCAGCTGCTGTCGTACCATTGCTGGTAGGAATAGCCCGCACAACTGCTGTCGTACAGTTGTTGGGAGGGCTGGCCCGTACAGCTTCTGTCATCCCATTGCAGGGACGAAGGGCCCGCACAGCTGTTGTCGTACCGTTGCTGGGAGGGTTGGCCTGCACAGCTGCTCCATTCTGCACTGCAGTTTGGGGCAGCCGCGGCCGTCTGTAAGAAAGGAGGGGTGGTAAATTGAACCCATTTCTTGGAAATCTTGCACTTCTCGTTTGATCCTCCACATCCTAAAACAAAAAGACCCACCGTCAGGGAATCGTTATGCCAAGTTAATTAAACAAAAATCTGACATAGATCCAGAAATTAGTGTTTCACCAGAAAGTTTAACAACTGATTGTTGGTTTAATTAGTGAAACATATGTTTGTATAATACTTAACAAGGCACTTCAAGTGCTTAAATGTGTGCCAGAAACATGAATTTTGTATCTATTGGAGAGCATGTTTTTTTCTTACTCAAATTTAAAGAAAATAAGGGGGTAGACTATGTATTTCGTATGACTATTGTTTTTTTTTTCTCGTGAAGACAACAACAGACCTATTAGCCTAAACTAGGTTGCCTTTTGATAGCAACAGGATTAGTTTTGAAGTAGACCGTCTAAGAGAGCATCATGAGCCATTTCAGTTTCAATAACATCAAGAAAGGGAACGGCTTAGCTGTTTATCTGCAATTTATGTAGACGTAAAGTATACTTAATTAGCAAATGTTGTCTTCCGAACAGCACATGCTGACAAATATCGGGTAGAAATTATATTTTCTGGGAAATTTCAGTAGTTTTCAACGTCATTATGCAGTCCTTCAACTAGAACCTCCCGTGACAACAATCAGGAGTTTTCAGTAGGTATAGTCTTAAAAGTCCTCCAACTAGAACCCCCCAGGACAACAATCAAGAGTTTTCAGTAGGTATAGTCATAAAAGTCCTCTAACTGGAACCCCCCGGGACAACAATCAGGAGTTTTCAGTAGGTATAGTCTTAAAAGTCCTCTAACTGGAACCCCCCGTGACAACAATCAAGAGCTTTCAGTAGGTATAGTCTTAAAAGTCCTCTAACTAGAACCCCCCAGGACAACAATCAAGAGTTTTCAGTAGGTATAGTCTTAAAAGTCCTCCAACTAGAACCCCCCGGGACAACAATCAAGAGCTTTCAGTAGGTATAGTCTTAAAAGTCCTCTAACTAGAACCCCCCAGGACAACAATCAAGAGTTTTCAGTAGGTATAGTCTTAAAAGTCCTCCAACTAGAACCCCCCGGGACAACAATCAAGAGCTTTCAGTAGGTATAGTCTTAAAAGTCCTCTAACTAGAACCCCCCAGGACAACAATCAAGAGTTTTCAGTAGGTATAGTCTTAAAAGTCCTCCAACTAGAACCCCCCGGGACAACAATCAAGAGCTTTCAGTAGGTATAGTCTTAAAAGTCCTCTAACTAGAACCCCCCAGGACAACAATCAAGAGTTTTCAGTAGGTATAGTCTTAAAAGTCCTCCAACTAGAACCCCCCGGGACAACAATCAAGAGCTTTCAGTAGGTATAGTCTTAAAAGTCCTCTAACTAGAACCCCCCAGGACAACAATCAAGAGTTTTCAGTAGGTATAGTCTTAAAAGTCCTCCAACTAGAACCCCCCGTGATAACAATCAAGAGCTTTCAGTAGGCTTGGCCACATAAGTAATGGAACAATGAATGATAAACAATCCTCCCGCTTAAACTGCAGGTAAAAAACTACAATCTAAAGCTACAAATCAAATATCGTTTGTCAAATAAAACCCACAAACAAATAATTCCTCAACTACCCGACTTCTCAGCTCACCAGCTAGACCATGTTCGAAGAGGGCTCTCCAAAGTTTCCCAAACTTGAATCACGCTCCAATAGGCGGGATTTGGAACTAATTTCAAGCCTTTGATCGACCTCCGAAGAAGTCGTCTCATTCCGAGCATCCCGGTGTCTCTCCTTGTCCTGGATGCAGTAGTTCTTGTTCCTGTCCCAAACGTGGTCTCGTTTGTATGGCAGGCTGATGGTTCTCCTGTAAGCCCCTGGCAGGATGTCTCCATCTCCTCCTAGAACTCCTGACGGCGTCTCATCAGGAGGGAAGGCGATGGTATGCCGAGCGTTCGGGTCGGTTGATGGAACTCCGTCCCGTAGAAGCCCTGAATTTCTCAGATGGTTCATGTCGTAAATGAAAGTGTCCGATCGTGAGGTGTTCAGGTCTCCGTCGCCAGCTGCCGCAACCTTGCTCGCGTCGACGCCGTCTGTGACATGTTCCTGTTTGATGCCGTTGACGTTACTGTTGCTGAATTTCCCGTGGCTGTTGGGACTCAGTAATGGGGCCGCCGCTACGGTGCAGTCGCTGTGCGGTGAAAGGGGGCCCAGCGAAGTCACTGCGTGTGAAAAAACGACCTTTACAACAGAAATAGTTTAGTGAACTTATCACCTATCTGATCTTAGGATTAATATTTGTGAGCATATGGAGAAAAATGGGAGAAACCTCTTCTCGTTGAAACCGTTCTTCTTAGGAGTGGTAGCTAGTCCCGTCCGCCTTGCGAGGACTGGTAGCTAGTCCCGTCTGCCTCCTCACCTTGCGAGAAGTGGGAGCTAGTCCCGTCCGCCTCCTCACCTTGCGAGGAGTGGAAGCTAGTCCCGTCCGCCTTCTCACCTTGCGATGAGTGGAAGCTAGTCCCGTCCGCCTTCTCACCTTGCGAGGAGTGTAAGCTAGTCCCGTCCGCCTCCTCACCTTGCGAGGAGTGGGAGCTAGTCCCGTCCGCCTTCTCACCTTGCGAAGAGTGAAAGCTAGTCCCGTCCGCCTTCTCACCTTGCGAGGAGTGTAAGCTAGTCCCGTCCGCCTCCTCACCTTGCGAGGAGTAGAAGCTAGTCACGTCCGCCACCTCACCTTGCGAGGAGTGGTAGCTAGTCCCGTCCGCCTCCTCACCTTGCGAAGAGTGGTAGCTAGTCCCATCCGCCTACTCACCTTGCGAGGAGTGGTAGCTAGTCCAGTCCGCCTCCTCACCTTGCGAGGAGTGGTAGCTAGTCCCGTCCGCCTCCTCACCTTGCGAGGAGTGGTAGCTAGGGTCGTCAGTAGATAGAAGGACTGCGAAACGCAAATGTGAAGGAATTAGATAGGGATAAATAGAGTTAGTTTTGGCGCGATGCATGCACCTTGACTCACCGAGCGTACGGGGGTG
>SDVV010027575.1:0-12085 GCA_016164225.1 Gammarus roeselii | reverse complement strand
TGTATATATATATATATATAATAACCCTTTGAATAGAGTTTTACAAAACCTCCATGCCTTTCGAAGTCCTCTGATTTCATTGTTTTATAGTACTGATGACGGGGTGAAGAATTAGGTATTGTAAAACCAAATTGTTTCGTTTCCCGTTTCAGATCAACAGATCCTTGAAAGCGGCAAAGAAAGCTCGACAAGAAATGGCGTCATTTCCAGGATCGTGCTAACTTTGGACTGTTCTTAATTCCTGTCTCTTTGGGGCAAAGGCAGAGTCCAGCAGGGTAACACCGAGAAACATCTAAGCGTCAGCATAGATTCTGAAGAAGTTATACACTGCGCAGAGGTCGACAATCGAGGCTTCGGTATCTTTCATATGGAGGAATAACGGGACAGCGAATCGATCGAATCTTACTCTCGGGCACTCAACGAGTTGGAAACGAATGTGGGTACCAGGATTGTTGCAAGAGCAGGCTGATCTGTGATCTATTTTATGAAGGACTGTACGATCCACCAAGTTGATTACAGCATTAATCAGTTAATGCGAAGGGTGAACTTCGATGATACGGTGATAAGTGCTAAATAACTTTAGCAAATGTAAGTGGACGTTGAAGACATAATCCCAGAACGGTCAAGAAAAAGGGTTAACCAGAACAGAAAACAACATTCAACAGGGCCAAATCTCCACTCAAAAAGCCACAGAAAGCCCTACAGAACGGACAACACGGCAAAGCAGGTAAATGGGAGCTTCGTTTGCCCAACAGTGCAGCGGATAGGAGACACCCTGCATAAGGGTGTCTCGCGTTGAAAGGGAATTGCAACAAATGCAAGAAGATGGGGCCCATACCCAAGGTTTGCAAATGAAATGCCTACACTATTACGTAAAACAAAACGAAATACATCGACGAACCCAAAGAGAACGTGGCACTAGAATAATACAATCTTATTGATTTCATCACGGTAAAGTGCTCACCAAGAACCGCTTCTGAGGGACGAAACTAGACGAACGAAAGTGGAGCAACACATAGGACCACCAAGAGTGTCGTTGTGGAAAAAGCGGCGGCCCGTACTGGAAGAAGATTATATTACATTAGAGTGACGGGGCTTCTATCGCGCTGGAGCCAACGTCCTTTTGGCGTCGAACGTAAAACCAGCAAACAGTGCTGCATCAAGTTGGTCATTTTTTTTCTTTCAATTAGTTAGAGGTAGGTTTACTACTGCGTAAAATTGATTTTCTTCGAGCGGCGAACGTCAATGGTATGTAGGGGTGCCACAGGAGGTACAGGAACCCCTAAGGTGCTGAGTTCATATGATCCTAGCTCTCGTCGACTGGCAGTAAGGAGGATTTACACACTACCTAACCTGCTTGAGAGCCCCATGGATTCGCAGCCGTCCTGAAGGTGGCAGGTGCTTTAGGGCCCATCACCTACTAAGGGGGAAGATGAAGAAGAGGCCGAAAATGTGGATCACATGCATGAAGAATATGAATGAAGATTTCATTAATTATTTCATTGTGCATTCATTGGCAGCGGTGGAAGTACGATGCACATCACCGTTCATACTAAGTGCCCCCTTTACTTTATTACATTTTCTAATGAACCCGAAATGGATTACTAAATCGGATTTGATGGTCTTGACATATAATTATACAGATATCGTGATTTTGTCTATATTTATATTTATGTGTTACACGTTGTGGTAAACTTTTTTTGGATAGTTTATCTGATTTGATGCTCATTTTGCATCATTATACGTATTTCAGATATGTCTACATATGTATAGATTTAAAGATTACATAGACTACCATACTGTTTCTATGTATGAATTATTTTATTCATTTATTTGATATCTTTTATGCTCGAGATATGTTTTGGAGGGGTTGGTACTAATGTTAAGCGAGGAATATTAGACGTACTCTACCGTCATTCACGATTCCATTTATTCGGTTACACGATATGCTGAACGCTGTACTCACCTTTAGCAATAATAGTAAGATGTACCCTACCGTTCACACACGGTCCCTCTCACTCAGTTTCACGTTGTGATGCCTTCAAATTGTTAATAAATCTGCGTTGTTGGTCTCAACTAATCACCACATGAGTTCTAGATGTGGTATTCTAGAATCCCACACCACTTGTGTGTATTTCCGTTCATTCATTAATTCATTCTGCTGCTCGCCACTGTTTAAACACGCCCTCCTTCTTGACATTCACGTGTTGTGATCACCTCGTCCTGCATGGACATCTAATCTGATTTGATGTTCATTTTGTATCACAATAGGCACTTAAAATTTGTTTACATCTATGTATAGATTTAGGATGAAAGTAATACCATACTATTTATGTATGATTTCTTTTACAAGAAGCTATAGAATACGACGAGAAATAGTTACATGTGGTAACGAGAAAGCCATAAGAAGGTCCTTCAGTTACGACACCTTGTTACATCCAATAAAGAGACTAGGACACAGGGACTACAGTGGCACCCCGGTCATTGTTCAGCGGTTATGGCGTGTTAGTCAGGCTCGCCACAGGTTCAGAAAGAGGACTGAGCTGTATATACACATGTGTGATTCCCAATGTTTATGTAACTTTGTGCAATGAGATGCTGTACAATGTCTTCGAGCCTGTCTTGGTCAACGCCTCAACCTTGCCTGCTTAATTCATATAAATCACAATATGTTTTTGTTGTTCCCGTGTTCAATTCCTCTGCCTTATTCAATAATAATAATAAGCCGCAACCGGGGCTCCTCTAACGGCTCACAGGAGCGCTCATAATCCGCTGTCGGCGTTTATCTAACGGCTCGTTGGAACCCGTTGATCCGGCAACTTCATTTTGTCAGGTATGGCACTTGCAGATTATTTATTTTCTGTACCGTTTCGTTCACAATGAATACAGCGGGTCATGTGAGGTATAAAGCGCATTGTTGCAGGTATAAAAGTTCTCGACAGATCTGTTCATAGGAAGCCTTTTTTATGTAGCGACACAATACAGCCTACGGACCGGCCGCCGGTGAGGTGAGCATTAGGCTAGTAAATCCAGTTTGGAGTCTGAAGCATTCGGCCAGCAAGTCTGGTCTGCGGTAAGAATTGTTCAGGCAACGAGGGGAAAAGATTTGTCCATGACTGTGACTGGTGTTAAGACAAGTTAGATACGCAGGCAGCTGTCGAAAGGAGGCGGGGCAGGACCACGCTACAGCACAGGCAGCTGTGGGGAGGAGGTTGGCAAAACCAGGCCACAGCACATGCAGCTGTTGAAAGGAGGCGGGGCAGGACCAGCTACAGCACAGGCAGCTGTGGCAAGGAGGTGCGGCAGGACCAGCTACAGCACAGGCAGCTGTGGCAAGGAGGTTGGGTAGGATCAGGCCTCAGCACAGGCAGCTGTGGCAAGGGGGTTGGTCAGGATCTGGCTACAGCACAGACAGCTGTTGCAAGGAGGTGCGGCAGGACCAGCTACAGCACAGGTAGCAGTGACAAAGAGGTGGGCCGGGACTAAGCCAAATCCCGGGGAGCTGTGACATGGAGGAGCTTACAAGTAACAAAGAATTGATGACAACAGTGTTATAACATATAATATTGTGGCAGAGGATGTTCACAGCAACTCAGGTTGATTAATAACTTTGGTTTGTTAGTACAATCATCCCGTGTACATACTTGACATCAGGCCGTTTCCGGGCAGGCCTGTCCGGGTTGTTTACAGCAAGCTTAGGTTCGTGTTAATTATGATAATGTCTTGTCAAACTACCAGAGCGAAGGGACATTTCGCCCCTCATTCCTGACGTCTCATAATTCCAGATGTTTAGGTGGGGTGGATGGATAATTATTCATTTTATAGACCATTAACACTTTATTTTAGTATTTTATTCTTTTTTTATTTCGTGCGCTCCATTATTTATCTGTGCCCTTTTTTCATGGTGATCAATTAAGTATCGTTAAACGTCCGCAGGGGCCTTAAGTGTGTTAGTTAGTCTAGTACAACCTACGGTGGGAGAATTTGCACTCTCCAGGGCGCCTAATAAATGTCCGAGCACAGCTAGGCGTTTTGATGGCTGGATGGATGATTTACATGTAGCAGTTCTAAGACCTTGTGTCCGTAGCGTCGTGGGACCACGACCCTGTTTCCATACATTATACAGTTATTGAACAGTGACAGGTTATCCTTTGCCTTCTGGAATGGTTTTATGACCGCCTCTACCGTTGTTGGGAACCCATGCATAATGTAATGCCTGACTTGCGATAGCTCTGGATCTTTTTAGGTTTCCACGCTAATGTCTTTCGCTTAGACACTGTATGATTCCAAATCTCTCAACAACAATACGAGTTCAGTGGGTTCCAAGTCATCTTTTGACTCTGCTAACGGCAGAGTCACTAATGCAATTTGATTTGCCAGGAATATGCACGATTGTGTAATTATATTGACTCAGTCTCAAGTTCCATCTTTGTAGTCTTGCACTGCAATTGACTGGCATAGCGTTTTCACGCCCCATTAGTTTTAATAATGGTTTATGGTCAGTGCGAATTTGAAATCTGCCTCCCAATAAGTATTCACGGAATTTCTCAACTCCAAAAATGACTACTAATGCCTCTTTGTCAATGGTAGCGTAATTCTGTTGGGCACAAGTTAATGTTTCTGAGGCAAATTGAACGAGATTTGGGTCAAACAATTTTAACATTTTAGGACCTCTAAAAATTTTTTTAATGGTCTCAAAACATGACTGATGACATTTCTCCCACACGAATTTAGCATTTTTCTTTAGTAGAGCGTACATTGGTGCGAATGCACGGCTGAAATTAAGAATGAATCTACTGTAATAAGTACACAATCCCACAAAACTCTACTTCTTTAACATTTGATGGGCAAGGTGCCTCTAAAATTGCTTGAATTTTCAGAGGATTTGGTCTTGCCCCCTCGTTTGACAACACATGACCTAAGTACTCAACACTTTTCGTGAAATAACAGGACTTGCTGTTATTTATTTTGACACCTGCGCCCTGTAAGATTGTGAATACCTTGTCTAATACCTCTAGATGTTCTTGCTGTGTTTTAGTAAGTGCTAATACATCATCCATATAACATATTGTATTGGGTACGCTAGAAAGAACTTGCGAAATGAAGCTCTGGAGTAATGCACTGGCTGAAGATATGCCAAACGGCAAGTAATTATACTGGAACGGTCCCTCTGACGTATTAATGACTGTGTACTTTTCGGACTCCGCGTAGAACGGAAGTTGTCGGTATGCGTTTTGCAAATCGATACGCTAGAATACTTTTGCCTCCCAATGTTCCCTAGCACGTAGTCAAGAGTAGGCATTGGATACGTTATCGTTTCCGTGAATTTATTGATAGTTAACGCGTAGTTGCCGCACAGTCGTATTTTACCAGTGGGCTTTAGAACTGACACAACGGGACAAGCCCAATCAGAGTGATCCAGTCTTTCAATTATTCCAGCGCTCTCCAAATTCGTTACCTCTTCCTTTACAAGACATCTGTATCGAAATGGAACGCTTTGTGGTCTATAGAACATGGGTTCACAGTCACTATCAACCTTAATCTTAACATTATATCTAACGTTGCTCCTGTAGTTAGGAGACAAAAACTCACTGTACTTATTGAATAGATTGCATCTAGTAACCGTTTTAACCGACGAAAGTTCTTTGGGCATATTTACAGATAATGCGAACTTCTCACAAAAATCACGACCGAATAATGGAGATGATTTATTTTTCACAACAAGAAAATTATGCAATTTGCCCGCACCTTTTACATTACCGCAAGCCTTGTTTGCCCGCACCTTTTACATTACCGTAAGCCTTGTTTGCCCGCACCTTTTACATTACCGCAAGCCTTGTTTGCCCAGTGAAATTAATGGCATTGTTGCCGTAATCAATTGTATTCTGGTGTGTTTCGCATACTCAAGCACTTTTAATGTTACGGATCATATTTTCTGTGATAATGCTTATCGATGATCCCGTGTCAAGTTCTAGTTTCACTGCTTGACCGTTTAATATACACTGGACATAAAATAAGGATCGTCCTATTTTACACTTGGCATCCCCAGAATAGGCGCTCCTAAAAAAATATCCTGCCTACTATTATCTTTCATGCCTTTTCTCATGGCCACCCTACCAATGCTTACCGACGGATTCTTTGTACTGTCCATGCCTCCACGTAGGTCGACGTCCTTTTTTGTTTGGCAGAGCCGCTTGTTGTCCTCGATCCGTGGCCACTCGTCCTCAGCTTGAGAGAGTACGTTGAAGCGATTCCTGACCTCCGTCAATTGTGGCTCCTTGTAAATCCTGGTTGAGGGTCTGTTCCGGATCTTCTTCACGGTAAAATAATCCTCGGGTTTTTTTCTTCGGGTGGTGTGTAATAGTCCGTTTCGGAGATGTGATTTGCTTTATTTCGTGTGGTGTTGTAGGCTTTAGATCTGCATGCTTTTGCGACATGCCCACTTTTCCACACTTTGGCCTTACACCTTATGCAGACGTAAGTGTCGTTCACTTGTGTCGTCGGCTTGTCGTTTCCGTAGGTTTTCTTGAATCCTTTTGATTGTCGGTCCAGTCTTGGTGAATTTGAGCAGCGGTCCGACCTTGGTGAGTGCCGGGGATTATTCTGGTATACTCCTTCCCCTGAGTGTACCTGGACCATGTCTTCTACGCCCACCGATATTTGTTCGAGTGTCTTTGCTCCTGTCACGGTGTTGTCTGTCGAAGCTTTTCTCTTCGCACTCCGTGATCAATGCTGTGATCAACTTGCTGGATTGCAATCCGGCTATAAATTGATCTCGAAGTAGTCTGCTTGTGCAACATTCCTCGTACTCGCACTTGCTCCCCAACTCGTTGAGGGATCGAGCGTAACTCTCGATCGTCTTACCGTCCCGTTGTTTCCTCCTGGTGAACTGTACCGACGCTCTGATTGTGGATTTCTGCGTCGTGTATATTGTTGTTGGAGTTGCCACCAACTCGTAGCCACTTTTATGCTCTTTGTGTGATCACGCTTCTTGCTAAACATGATCCCAGCGATGACGCCTTTTCTGGCTCGTTGTCCTTTGCTGATGTCTAGGCTCTGTAGTTTTGGAATTCAAAACGAGCCAAGAAGTCTTCGATGCCTTTCGTAGCAGGGTCGAACATTTTCTGTGCGTTGTCGTGAAACATTTTCAATGTTAGCACTTTATGCGTTTTTCCAAATAAATTACACTGAATTGTTCACCTCGTCGCCAGTTGTTATATCGTACGATATTGAAGACTGGGGACTTCTAGATAAACCAGGGTAAAATAATATATCTGATTTATTTGCAAGTATACAATTTACACAAGTCGAGAAAATTGGGATATAAGTTAGGTGTAAGAGGAGCGACATCGGGGTCGAGTCAACACTGACGGTATCGGGGTCGAGTCAACACTGACGGTATCGGGGTCGAGTCAACACTACGGTATCAGGGTCGAGTCAACACTGACTCTCTTATACTATCCCTTGCTGCTCCATCCATTTCACTTCCGCCACAAGCGTGGCCCATGACGTAATTGTCCCTGTACCGGGCGTCATCGTAATTGCTGTATGCACCCAAATTATTTCCGTTCGCTTCAGATCAGCTTGTTTGCTGCTCATAGGTTCTCGTATTACAAATTACCTTGTCAGACTATACTACCCGACCTTCCGGCCAGCGCATGTCTAATGTAATAGAGATTTATTAAAGAGCGTCTACTCGCCGGAAATCTCCTTTGTTACGCATTGACATTGCCCAAGTATGGAGACATGACACGAGACGAACCGAGGCCCGTTGAGACTAGGTGACCCGGGAGGGGTCACCTAGTCTCAAGTCCCGCGGTACCCGCGGGACTTGAGGGACCCGGGGGTTTCGGGAGCTCGGGGGACTTGGAAGACCAGGATCCCCTTGAGAAACTTCAAGCCCCGTTTGAGGCCCGTCTGAACCCTGGGACCCCTGTTTCCCCCTCACCACGCTGTAAAACCCATACACAGAAAAATGTATTTATGTGAAATGCTTGAGTAGAATAATTAACCATTACAGTCCGCGGATTACTGGCTCGGAGGGCGAGGGTCGCGTCGAGGCTGGTCGAGGTGCGTCGAGATCAGTCGAAACATGTCGAGGCGAATCGAGTTGGTCGCGACGAGCTGAGACTGGCCGAAATTATTCGAGACAAGCTGAGATGAGCTGAGACGAGGGGACCCCGGGATCTCGGACGACGCGGGGGACTTGGGGGGGCCCTCCGGGATTCGTCGGGCTCTTTTGAGACCCAAGACACCTCTGCCACCCCACTCCTACCCCAAAATGCTCGAGTGAAAACTTTGTTATTACAGTCCACATGATTACTAGCTCAGAGACCTACTCGGTATTTACGTTAACCCTACTCGGTATCTGCGTTAAACCTACTCTGTATCTGCGTTAAACATACTCTCTATCTACGTTAAACCTACTCTGTATCTACGGTAAACCTAATCTGTATCTACGTTAAACCTAATCTGTATCTACGTTAAACCTAATCTGTATCTATGTCAAACCAACTCTGTTTCTATGATAAACCTACTATGTATCTACGTTAAACCTACTCTGTATCTACGTTACACCTACTCGGAACCTACATTGAACCTACTCGGAATCTGCGTTGAACCTACTCGTAATCTACGCTGCACCTACTTTGCCACTCTTCAATTGCCCTACGGGGGAGTCTGCATTAACTTTGCGTTGGGACACCGGCGGAAAACAGAAGAAACTACTACTACTACCCCAGATGTTTCGAGCAGACTAATGGACTGTATCTTTTCAATTAGCTTGTTTTCGACTTATCATGAGCATGCCTAATTTAAGTAGGACTAATTACTTAGCGACCGTCAATTTCTGAAACCTCCTTCTTCGGTACACATGTAGTCATAGCACTGACATTGGGAGATGACAAGCTGACATTTTAGCCCAAACTAGGTACATTTTACTTCTATGGTGATTTGTTCTGAAGGAGAATGTCAAATAGATAATTATGCACCTGTGTAGTATCTGCATTGTTAAGAATGGCGCAATAAAAGTGGTGGCAGGAAATGCATTTAACGAAGAAACCACTCAAATCATCAAATCAGCATCTGAAGAAGAAGCCACCTACCCATGATGTTGATTTGAGTTTGTATCAATTTCGTTAATCGTTAAACCAGTGGAGTGCGGTGTCATTGCTGGACATCGTTTTGCAACCAGGATGTACCAATTGCGGGCACCATTTGTGCCGTGCTAGGGCCCATACCGGACATTATTTTAACCGTGCTGGTGTCAATGACAGAGATAATTTTTTGAGGAACATGCTGATTCGGATCCGAGTCCCTGTTTCTGAAAAGCGCTTCACCCAGGGAGCTAATTAGCAGCGATTCTGGTAGAACGTGTCGATTGTTTCGCTGTTAACAGCTTTCCTTGAAAGTTTATCCCATCCCTCGACAACTCTGTGCTTGTAAGAAATGTCTCTCCCAACAGTCCTCCAACAGGAGAACAAAATGTGTATAAATGTGTATATGGATTTGGGCTGTCTCTTCACGGCTTAGGTGGGAACATCTGAGTAGAGTTGATGGTGAGGGAGTCTTGGCTGGGCTCTTTGTCCATCCCCTCTACTCCGAAACCCCTCCCTCCTTCCTCCTCATATTCCCTGCTTGAGAATGTCTGCTACATCTACTGTCGGGAAGGTCTCTCCTGCTACCGTGTGAGTTATTTTTTTCTAAAAATTGAGGTACAATAGTTTCAAGGTATGAGACAGCAATGAAACACATAATCATTATGTAATGTGGTATGCAGTTTAGTTGTGAAGCCACGTGCAATAGTAAAATTAAGTTGAAGGAATTCATTTGTTTTTTATTGGTCATTGAAGAGAAGCGCGCACCTTGATCGCTGGGGCGCAGATGCCGAGACCGGGATTGCCGGCCACTGAAAATCAGCTTCACACGTGACTATTTTCGTCCAATTAATCATAGTTGTCTAGCTAAAATATGTAGCATAGACTAACCTTCATCTTTTAGGGTTAGTGTTGCTTAGTATTAGCAAAAGGTAGTTTCCTTGTAGTACTTACATTGTGGCGAACCAAGACTTGAGAGATGGCCAATCACTCGGCCAGTTCACGGAGTGATTTATATTTTCAGCTGGGTTATGTGTTCACCTAAAGGGGTCGATAGTTATGAACCCTTTAACGTATTTGTTTAAACTATACGAAGTTAGACAGAGAGTTTATTACAATGGTACTGTGAACCCTAAATCGTGACACGTGTTTTCTTTTTGCTGACAAGCCTTTGTTGCATTCTTCTTAGCACTGGCGTCGTACAGCATTTGCTGTCCATCTCATTTACGAAAGAAAAGCAGCGCGCATGCTTACGAAACAAGACGTGCTGGGTATACTGGGAATAAATTCAATTATAAGATTTCCTAAAATGATAGGAAATCTCCTATTGAGAAAGTGTTTTGAGAAAATTTTGAATGATTATTGGAAAATTTTCTCAGTTGAAAATATTAATCACCCAGACAGAAAAGTGTGGTATAATGTAACATTGTTTTCCTTCAATTATTTGAAATGTTTTTGCTTTACATTGCTTAGGAAAGAATTTTTCCGATGATTCAACACCTAAGGTTTCAGTTCAGGGTTATTGTGAGAACCCTGACTTACTGGTCCGTGCTAATTTGCAGCTAATTGAGATATTATGATAGCTGTTGACAATTTCTCTTATCCAGGTTATTCTTGCTGGCTACTTTTTGAATGTTTTATTATTATAATCGGAAATGAATTCGTCGACGGAACACAAATTTCCAAATATCAGAAGATAATCCAGATTCAAGTCACTTTGACACTGGGTCAAGGATAGACTATAGCGTCATGATTTTTTTTTTCATACTTTGAGAAGTGATGTATTGAAAAAAATTGTCAAATGATTTGAAAAGCCGAAATTCAATCTACGAGGCAGTCAAAAAGTCTATTGTCTACACTGCTATTAAGCAGAAAATGGGGAGAAATTTAATTTTCTAAATGGTTCAAGGCGGCTAGATGCCGTCAATAGGGGCCAAAAAGGTCAGGCTGAAGAAATTAGTTAGTATTTTTTTTATATGATTCATTTCACATGAAATACGTTTTCAAATATTTGAAAAGCATAATTTGAAGTGACAAGGCTTAGTCACGAAGACTCTACTGGCCTACACTGCTAGTAAGCGGACAGATGCAATACAAGTTCATTCTCTAGAGGGCAAATTGTACAAGGCTTGAAGATGCCGCCAACTATTGCCCCAATGCCACTACACCTCACAAGAAACAAGGGGACAAGGAGGGGCACTAACCCTGCGCCAATAGCAAAGTTGAAACAATGATGCAGAGCAGACCTCTTCAATACTCCTGAACAGTGATGCAGAGCAGACACCTTCAATACCCCTGAACAGTGTTGCAGAGCAGACCGCTTCAATACCCCTGAACAGTGATGCTGAGCAGACCGCTTCAATACTTCAGAACAGTGATGCAGAGCAGACACCTTCAATACTCCAGAACAGTGATGCAGAGCAGACCTCTTCAATACCCCTGAACAGTGATGCAGAGCAGACCGCTTCAATACTCCAGAACAGTGATGCAGAGCAGACCCCTCAATACCCCTGAACAGTGATGCAGAGCAGACCGCTTCAATACTCCAGAACAGGGATGCACAGCAGAACCCTTAAATACCCCAGAACAGTGATGCAGAGCAGGCCCCTTCAATACCCCTGAACAGTGATGCAGAGCAGACCGCTTCAATACTCCAGAACAGTGATGCAGAGCAGACCGCTTCAATGCCCCAGAACAGTGATGCAGAGCAGACACCTTCAATACTCCAGAACAGTGATGCAGAGCAGACCTCTTCAATACCCCTGAACAGTGATGCAGAGCAGACCGCTTCAATACTCCAGAACAGTGATGCAGAGCAGACCCCTCAATACCCCTGAACAGTGATGCAGAGCAGACCGCTTCAATACTCCAGAACAGGGATGCACAGCAGAACCCTTAAATACCCCAGAACAGTGATGCAGAGCAGGCCCCTTCAATACCCCTGAACAGTGATGCAGAGCAGACCGCTTCAATACTCCAGAACAGTGATG
>SDVV010027574.1:0-12085 GCA_016164225.1 Gammarus roeselii | reverse complement strand
CATGAACATGTTTGATTGTCCTACTAGTTAGAGTATTTATTGTTGTCTACAAGCGGTTTGTTGTCAGTGTGACGTAAGACCCAGTGCAGAATGCAGGAACCAGATGTCTTTTTTGTCTATGTCTCAATTCCAGGCGGTAGCCAATTGGACCAAAACAACACATCTTCAAGTTGTACTAATAATATTTATCAAGGAATACAGCTACAGGGAGAGTGGAGCGTAGGACTTGTAGAAGTATTCTATAATGACTAGTTCAAGATAAAAAAACACGAAGTACAGTAACACATTTTATTCTACGTAGACTATTTGAATGACATAAATGAGCAAATCGGGCATGGAACAGTTTCGTTAGTTCTTAGCGGAAATAACTTAGGCAATACATTGGAAGAATACATCTCCGAGCTAGAAATCGATATCAGAAAAAATCTGTTAACGAAACTAATCGTTTGAGATGAAGGAAAATTGTTTGAATAAGATAGTGCCACACAACGCATGAAGTGCAAAGCCTTTATACTACAAAACATATCGCAATACAAATATACTGAAGCTACGGTGAATAGGTACTTTGTCGGAAATAGATCGGCTGATTTAATGGGCGGAGCGATTCGTAAATATAATGTCGGTGATGGTGCAGTAAGCGAAGAAATGTCCTGTATGAATGATTATGTACGCTACATGAACGTTTACATGAACGTTTACCCGCAGTTTTATGGGTAACAAGCAAGTCAATATTCCTGATGTTATTCGAATTATTACATTTTATTTATTTATGCGCACTCATTTCTTTAAAAAAAATACAGCATAGTCATATTGGTTCCATTTCCATCGATCTACGAGATGGTGTTGGCGGGATGGTGGATCGAACCCAGGCGTATTGCATTTTAAAAGAAGCTAGAGCCATATAAATATAACGCTGAATATGAAAAAGTATTTGGTATCCAGCAATCATGAGGGTGGTATATGCATATCCGTCGTACAAACAATACGATTTTTTATTCGCGAAACGTGACAAAATACGCAGTGGAAGTTTACAGAATATTGACAGATTCACAAGTCCGATATCGTACCATAGGGGTAGCGGATTCTTCTCAACCATAGCCAGTCTTGTAAGACGCTCATTGCCTTTTCTACGAAAAACTTTACTGCATGCAGCTGTCGATACGGCTCGAAACATGGCACACAATTAATCGGAGCAGAAATATATGCGAAAATCAACAATGAAACACGGAATTTCTACACTCAAGAATGTTGTGAAGAAAGCCATGGTTGGAGGTATGATCACAGAATAAGTAACGAAAAACGTAAATGGAAGAAGAACCTCGGAAGAAAGATGGAGTCGTGTCGTCCATTATTTAAGTACTAATAAATGCCACTGTCCATGTACTAATAACGTTAGTTTCGGGTAAAGTTCTATACCGACAACATGCATGGTGGATCATCTCTCAACATGACAGGGCTAGAAGCCCCTACGGAAAACTATGAAATGGGAGTGATTGATTTGTTTTCCTCCATCAACAAGAAATTTTTAATTGAATCAAGTATCGAGTTGAAAATTTGAGAGAAATAATTCAAGTACAAACAGCAGTCTGTATGATTACAGAATTGCCGATTCCTTTGTAGAATTCATATTCCAGGGTCGGATAGTGTAATGGTCGACTTGAGCTCGTTAACTGCAGAAGTGAAAATCCGTGTTAGAATTGCAGATGGAAGCGCGTTGGCCACCGCTACAAATGTTACACTCGTTGGCGGATTCTTTCATCGCATGTTCCAAAGTCATACTCTATTCCTAAATGGGGTTCAGTGTGAAGAAAACAGTTATACGGGACTATTAAGTAATCTCAAAGCCTAAACATCCATGAAAACCTCAAATCTAAATAATAACGCGCTGAATATGATCTATAAATAAATGCAAACACCCATTCTAGATACCATCGCAGCAGCGAATCTCGTTAATCAAAACAAAAATGAGGATTGGATTCAAGAAAATGTACGTCATGGTATACATATGATGGACCACTAAACTTTTTGTAGCCTGTGGCAATAGTTATCTATTGGATAATGTCAGCGTAAATATACGCGCGGAATTGGCATAACCTAGAAGCGTTCTTCTAACATATGACAATGAACAATACATCTATTTAGTTGATTCGTGTAAATTATGGTGGAATAGGTTATACCATACCCTACAGCTTGTTTGCTCTATATAAAGCACTCACAAAATACAATGAGATGATTGACCACATGTTCGATCGACCTATTGTCAAAACAATCGTGTTTCCTACCGGTCAAAACTCCATCTCCATCGATTCCCCCTTCAACGGGGTTGTTATACGTAAATTAGCTCTGTTTCTCATTGATCAAGCGGCACATAACGTAGCATATGATCCCAATCCAAATTACTTCGAGCATTATGACATCACAAACGTTATCGTCGATCTAAACGAAAACTGCGTTACCAACATTAGATCATCATTTCCCAGAAAATGTGCTCAAGCATACCATCAAACATTTTCGGCTCTAGGGACGCGTAACAGCTCTCATCTCATCACAAGACAAATTTTCCCTGCAGGAAAAACTATATTTTGTATTGATACAAGGCCAACTGATTCTGAAGATGTAATTAACCTACAAAAAAGAGCAAACAAACGTAGGACAGTGAATTGTGAGAATCCACTCACTACGAATAATATTCTGTTCCTGGTAGGCTATACACTCGGTGTCATCCAAATAAATTCGGCCAGGAGGGTGTTCCCCAACTATCTACAGTAAACATGGATAATAATCAAATTGACCACATATCCATCAGCGATCCAATTATGAAACGTGCCTATATAGAGTGTTTTGTTAAAATCAGAATGCGCATGGCACATAACGTAGCATATTATCCCAATCCAAATTACTCCCAGCATTATGACATCACAAACGTTATCATCGATGTAAACGAAAACTGCGTTTTCCAACATTAGATCATCATTTCCCAGAGAGTGTGCCCGGCATACCACCAAACACTTACGGCTCTAGGGACGCGTAACAGCTCTCATCTCATCACAAGACAAAATTTCCCTGCAGGAAAAACTATATATGTTATGGATACAAGGCCGACTGACTCTGGAGATGTCATTAACCTACAAAAAAAGAGCTAACATACGTATTACAGTGAATTGTGAGAATCCACTCACTACGAATAAGATCTTGTTCCTGGTAGGTTATACACTCGGTGTCATCCAAATGAATTCCGCCAGGAGGGTGTTCCCCAACTATCTACAGTAAACATGGATAATAATCAAATTGACCACACATCTAGATGAGCGATCCAATTATGATACGTGCCCATATAGGGTGTTTTGCTGAAAACAGAATTATCAAGCATCAAATGAAAGGCTACATGATTGTAAGTATCGAAGCGATCCTAATAAAAAGGGTCATTGGTTTCTAATTTTAGAAAACGATAACAAACACTTCTTATTTGATTCGTTTGGGTTTTATCCAAAAATATATGGAGGAAATATAGCTTTCTATTATAATACTCGTGCAGAAAATACAACTTGTACTACAGAAACTGATCCAGAGTGATCAATCATTGGTCTGTGGATCTTACTGCCTCTACTTGGCGTATGGTCTGTCAAAATATACCAGTCAAAACGACAATCGAGTGGTTCTCCAATAGCGACCAACGTAGATATGATACTAAGGTTGAAAAATTCATCATGGACGTGTCTGGAAATCAACATTCGTGCAAGCGGGAATTGTGTGGGTTGTCTCAACCTTCAATACTGCATTTAAACTATTATGTGACTGTTAGATTTATTATCAATAAAAATTATCTTATAAACGTATGTTATCAATACCTTTAAACAATCAGAGGACTAGCATTGATAATGCATTTATGCAACATGGCATGCATTGGAATTGCAAACAGTATACCTATCATTAAAATGCCAATACCTATATGTAAATATAAATATATAACCTATTAACAAACTATCAACATATATAATCTAATAACTAACGAATAATCCGGAGGAGTCATTCACCTCCGTTCCCTCCGCGCCGCCCACCTTCCGGCCGCTGACTCTGGAAAGCACGTTTCACACCGGTATACACTACTCACATTTAATAAATATATTCATATGCAGTCAAATAATATTTTGAATATTTCTAAGTTATCGCTAGTTGTAGTTTTTGAAGACAATTTATTCTATAAAAGTTTTCATATGACCGTGACATATGAAACGAACGAGGATGTTTGCAAATCTTTTTTCAATGCCACCCAAAAATGTTGAATGTATCAATCTAATTATTTTTCCATTGGGGCCCCAGAGAGAAAAAAGCCACTGCCCCCAGCCCTGATCGCAAGAGCTTTGTGGCTTCTAACCATACATATAACCGGCAACAGCCCATGGAGGAGTTACTGCCTTCCTCACCTAATATTTGAACGTTGAATGATCCGAAGATTGGATAAGTCAAATGATTTTTTGAACAAGCTGTAACATCATAACTTTAATTTGTATTTTTGTACCCGAATAAATACTGAATAAAGATTTTTTCCGCTTGATAGTGAAATGACAAGATCTTGCACTAGAAATGAACGTTGTTGTATTCTCCTGCCCCAGTAATGAACGGTGTTGTATTCTCCTGCACCAGTAATGAACGATGTTGTATTCTCTTGCACCAGTAATGAACGGTGTTCTATTCTCAGACTTAGAGCAGCCGGCAATTGGTCTACGCGTGTATACTAATCGGTAAAACGGCAGTTACCTCAATATATTGTATACACACACAATGGAGAATCATTAGCTACCTTTGAAAGGGTAAACTAGGTAGCGTTAGAACTTGTTGGTTTATATACTGGGTGATGAAGCCATTGCTGAATAAGTTCGCTCACGTGACATTTGCGCTCACACGGCATGTGTACTGACAAGACAATTGGGCTCATAGCACACTTTTCTCGTAGGGACCCATGCACTCGCAGGAGACATGCACTCAATGAAGACTTGTACTCATGGGACAGCTTCACTCATGGGATACTGGCACTCATGCGACACCTGCACTCATAGGACACTTTTAATCAAAAGACACTTGAACTCACAGAACACTTGAATTCACTCATTTCACTAAACCACTCATCGCTCCAAGAAACAGCAAAAAAAAAAAGATGTGGCAATTCTAACTATTCTACCATACTATTCCAAAAAATATCAAATACAAATATAATATGAACATATAGAACACAAATTATTTCCAAATCAAGCCAGCGGATTCCGAGTTGTCAGCTACTGACCGTCATCGAGAAGCCCTGCAACCTAACTCTCGTCATTAGATTAAACTGATTATAAAAGATAAGAGAACGTCATAAACTTCTAGTAAATTGCTGCAGAAAATAAAAACACGGGGGAGTACTAGTAAGACGCAATTGCCAGACTGCCCACGTAGTGAGTGCACTGCAGCGCTTGGAGCCAGTCACGAAAGTGGAGCATGCGCATGCCTTGGCAAGCATTTGCTCAGTATCCTCCTCGGCCTCGGCCACTTCCTGCGGGTGCCCGTACTACGAGGGGGGGGCTGTACCCACAACACCCACGCATCTCTAACGGTGCTGTTGTATCGACGGGTGACCAGCATCTCCCCGCGACCAGCATCGGCCTTCGAGTGACCAGCATCTCTCTGTGACCACCATCTCCCGTAACCACCATCTCTCCGTGACCACCATCTCCCGTAACCACCATCTCTCCGTGACCACCATCTCCCGTAACCACCATCTCTCCGTGACCACCATCTCTCCGTGACCACCATCTCTCCGTGACCACCATCTCCCGTAACCACCGTCTCTCCGTGACCACCATCTCCCGCAACCACTATCTCTTCGTGACCACCATCTCCCGTAACCACCATCTCTCCGTGACCACCATCTCCCGTAACCACCATCTCTCCGTGAGTGACCAGCATCTGCCCGCGCTAAGAATCTCTGCAGCCACAGAAATTTTGTATTGGTTTTGAATTTTACAATTTGTTTGTTATAGTCATATGAGTTTAGAACCTGTTACGTTTGTGCGACTCGTATTTCCTTGATAGTTTGTATATTGACTGTTGTATCTCGGTTGGATGGAGTCTCAACGAGAGTACCTCTACCTTATGTAAACGATATGGATTACTGCAAGATATACTGTGATGGATACCCCGTTTATCTTAGTTATTGAGTATAATGTAGATTAACTTGACTTATTTATTGTTCCTGTACTATAGTATGTATTCATTATACTAATTCTGTTGCTGTGTTTGAAATATTGGAACGAAATACGTCTAGATATTGGATCCAAACCTGTTTCTAGATTTTTTGGAAAAATTGTCTAGCCGTTCTGTATTTAATGTTAGTTTTAAACACTACATTTATTCATTGTAGGTGTCAATTACCTTTCCTGTGTGTCAAGTCTCCTGTGAGTGCAGATATCCCATGGATCGAGGTATCCCAGTAGTGCACAAATACCATACATCATAAGTAATTATTTATTGGTTAGTGTAGAGTAGTGAAAATAATTTAGTTTTTTCATTGTCGTGCGTGTATGATATGAGCGTATAGCATAGGAATATATGTGTAGGAGGTGTGAATCCGTACTTCAACTTTGTGGAATTCGTCATGGTACCATTGCGTATTCTTCGTTTTAGAGGATGATTTCATGAATGGTTTAGTTCTGGTGTAGAGAAATTTCTTCCTTCCTGGGAAGAAAATGTGTATATTAGTGCGTACACTTGTACGCACTAATATACACATATGATGACCTATCCCGGCAATAATGTATACATGTACGCATTTATGTATGCATATAATGCATGCTGCCCCGCACCAATATAGGGGGCCATGTTTACATGTACGACCTAATGTACACATTTACGCCCTAATGTACGCATGTACGCACTGATGTACGCACATAATGACCGGTGCCGGTGCCGGCACCATTTACGAAGATGCACGCACTAATGTACGCATATAATGATTGATCCATCCAATAATGTACTCATGTACGCACTAATGTACGTATATACTGACCGATCCAGGCAATAATGTACACATGTACGCACTAATGTTCGCATATAATGACCGATCCAGTCAATAATGAACAGTATGGCTCGAACATCCAGCCATACCCTTTATCACTTTATTCCAGTTTACGCTCCAAATCATTCATGTACTCCATCATGTCTTTGATATGCATAACAAAGGCTGTTCCATGGCCATGATCCCACAGATGCATTGCTTTCTCTTCTTGTATTTCAATTATTCAAAAATTATTCAATTTAAAGTCATTATGATGTTCATTCATGAGCAATTGATGCTGCGAAACAGATTGTCTTTTGTCCTTAGGTACAATTTGTTCGCCCCAACCACAGCTTTATTACATTGATGATGATGATTTTCCTCCTGGATCATATGAATGTTGAGATTTGCTTTCTTGTTTTCTTTGGGCTTTGTTGAATACAACTGTAATACGTAGACATTAGTTACCCAAATCCTGCTTCCTTGTTCCTTCATCCTTATTTGAATGATATCCCCAATCATTGGATTCTTGTTTTACCCATTCTGAGATAACTGTTATTTTCAACTTTAGTCAAAATTTGTTCGATCCGCCACATATCATCTCCGGAGATTTCTTCTTCCATTACACGTGAACAAATTTTTGTAACATGAACATCCATTCTATTCATTCGACAGCGAGCTGTCCTGCTTTACTTACACTCAACGTGATACTGATTCCAATCTCGGAATGCTTCTAGCTAATATACGTAGGATACATGCTGATTTTTCGCAGAGCATAAGGCCCAACGTTGCCTTCTATGACGTAATATTTGTATAAATAAAAATGTTTGTATCTGTATATGCGTGTATAAGTCTGTGTGTACGTTTGCGTTCATGTATGCCTTCATGTATGCGTTCATATACGTGTATATATGTACGTGTGATAAAAAAAAAAAATAAGTCCACAATAAAAAAAAAGAGCTCGGAACTATTTTTAGTATCAATCATAACACTTCAATAGACCGACTTGCTTCTGATGTAACTATTTTTTTATTGATTTATTCATATATTGTGAACTTCAATGTTAAATTTTTTATCACACGTTCATATATACGCGTACATGAACGCAAACCCGAAGTTTTACATGAACGCACACGTACACCAGACTTATACACATATATACAGATAAAAACATAGACATTTATACAAATAGCTCGTCATAGGAGGCCACGTTAGGCCTAATACTCTGCAAAAAAAATAAGCATGTAATAACGTACTGTAAATTAACTAGCTGCTTACCGAGATTGGAATCAGTATCACGTTGAGTGTAAGTGAAGCAGGACAGCTCGTCGTCGAATAAATAAAATGAATGTTCACGTTGCAAAAAATTGTTTACGTGTATTGAATAAAGAAATTTCCAAAGATGATATAAGGCAGATCGAACAAAATTCATATGTGGATGAAAGAACAAAGAAGCAGGATTTGCGTAACTAATGTCGATGCATTACAGTCGCATGTAACAAAGTTTAAAGAAAATAAGAGAGCATATCTCGAAATTGATATGATCCAGGTGGAAAATCATCATGACTGTAATAAAGCTGAGGTAGTGGGAAACAAATTGTACCTATATGGACAAAAAAAAACTGGTTCGCATGCAACAATTTCTTATAGATGGACATCATAATGACTTGGAAATGGATAATTTAATTAATTACAAGAAGAAAAAGCAATACCTCTGTGGAATCACGGCTATGGAACAGCCTTCGGTATGCGCATCAAAGCCATGATGGAGTACATGAAGGATTCTGAGCGTAAGCTGAAATATAGTGATGAAGGGTATCGTTGGATGTTCGAACTATGCTGTTTCAAAGCAAAACGTGTAGATGGCATTGGCGATGCTAGCAAGATCTGTGAATAATACATTTAATATACTAATGAACCATGTGAATTCTTAATTGAATGATTCCATTAGCTTAAGATAACTCAGAAGGTTAAGCAAGGAATACATCGTGTCAGTCGGAGGTATCAAAGGAATGCCGAAGTCAGTAAAATATGTTTCATTCCATGAAACGAAGCACAAACTTGTAATTATTACAAATTAAAAACTGACAGATTCTGAGAGGTAAAATTGGGTAAATGTTCTGGATGTTATACAGATTGATAGGATATATATCAGAGTCGGATCAAATCTTGCTCAGTCGACGATGTGATTCTGTTCTGAAAGGATGAAGTATAGCTTGAGTTGGCGCTATTTCAATAGAAATGGGGTGTAGAGGGTCGGGGGAGGGATGTAATCTGTGCAGAAAAGAAGTGAATTTGAATAATTATAAATCAACAAGCAATTTGTGCGTCATCTCCAACGAAAACATCATCTAAAGTATGAAAATTATCTGTAAGAAAAGGCTAACCAGAGGTGCAGGTCACAAAAGGATATAGTGTCAGAAGACGATAAACTAAATTTGGTAGACCTGGTGTGAGACGAAGTGTTCGTTTGTGTAAAACTGGATACAAACTATGTATTACTTGTAACATTCAACCAATCTAAGTTTGAAAATGGGGCTTTTCGACTAAATAATATGGCTCGAGAGTGACCATGAAATAAATAAAATGTATGTAAAAGTGCTATTTAGACTCGGTGGAGGGCTTCATATGTATATATCAATGAGTGAATACCATACGTAAGGTTAGGTTAGGTTAGGTTTTGATGTAGAATTGTGTCAAAATTGAAAATAATGCGAATCACGGTTAGCATTCAATCAATCAATGAAATTTACATCTGAAAAAATGTCCAATATTTACTCGATCAAGATTGCAGTAGTTTAGTTGAACTGCTAAAGATTGATTAAAATGTAGAGGCCCGTGGAGAGTTTCATACCATACAAGCGAGAAAACAATGGTTTGACGCCAGTCAACTGACCCCCGTTACGCATAGCATTGTGACTTATTTGGAGAAGATAATACATCTGGCGGTGTACGGCAACCCTCTTGTTCAAAATGACGTACAGTGTTGAAAAATCGATGGGGATAATCATATAATTAAATACCCTACATAACCGTAACACCTGCATGCAATTGGTTGGGTTAGCTTAGATTGCCTAGATCATTTAATCTCACATGACGTAAAACAGATTTATTTTTAAAACTTTTGCTACAAATTAAATAAATTAAATCTATTAGAATCAAGATGCTGAGTCTCATCCAAACATAAAAGGGGGATAACGATAATGTTCTAAAATCTAAACAACAACTGCAAAAGGATATTTGGCAGATCAAAATTGGATGTGAGTAATCAAATTGAGGAAGATAGGTTAAATATATTGATCAACTGGAGATCATCATATATATCAGTACCCTACATATCCATCATAAAACACAATTATTGACTAGGTTAGGATAGCGTAGATTGCATACATCAGAGTTGGCAACTGCCATTGTATGCGTACATTAGTGCCTACATCTGTACATTAGCGCTGGGATCGGTCATTATATGCGAACATTATTGCGTACATGTGTACATTATTGATTGCAATGGTCATTATTTGCATACATTACTGCGTACATGTGTGTAAATGATGCCTGGATCGGTCATTATATGTGTCCGTTAGTGCGTACATGTGTACCTTATGGACTGGATCGGTCATTATATGCAAACATTAGTGCGTACATATGTACATTATTGCCTGGATCAGTCATTATATGCGAACATTAGTGCGTACATGTGTACATTATGGACTGGATCGGTCATTATATGCAAACATCAGTGCGTACATGTGTACAATATTGCCTGGATCAATCATTAAATGCAAACATTAGTGCATTCATGTGTACATTATGGACTGGATAGGTCATTATATGAGTACATTAGTGCGTAGACGTGTACATTGTAAATGATGCCGGTACCGGCACTGGTCATTCAGTGCGTACATTATTGCGTACATTGGTGTAAATGGTGCCGTCACCGGCACTGGCTATTATGTTCGTACATATGTGCGTACATATGTACATTAGTGCGTGCATGTGTGTAAATGGTGCCGGCACCGTCACCAGCCATTAAATACGTGCATTATTGCGTTCATGAGTGTAAATGGTGCCGGCACCGGTACCGGTCATTATGTGCGTACAGCAGTGCGTACATGTGTACATTGGTGCGTACATGTGTACATTAGGTTGTCCATGTGAACATGGCCCCACTCTACTGGTGGGAGGCAGTACGCATTATATGCATACATAAGTGCGTACATGTATACATTAGTGCCGGGAGCGGGCATTTTATGAGTACATTAGTGCGTATATGTTTACATTAGTGCTGGGATAAGTCATTAGATGCGTATATTAGTGCGTACATCAGTACATGGATTGGTTATAAATCAAATAAAAAAAACTCTCTACACCAGGACCAAACCATTCATGCAATCATCCTCTAAAACGAAGAATACGCCAGCTTACAATGAAGCATTCCACAAAGGTGTCCGTACAGGTTCACACCTCATAAACATATATTCCTATGCTTTACGCATATATCATACAAGCACATGAATGAAATAACTAAGTCATTTTCACTACTCTATCCTAACCATTAAATAGATACATATGATATATCGTAGCTGTGCACTACTGGGATACCTTCACCCATGGGATATCTGCACTCACAGGAGACTTGGCACACAGGAAACTAACACACTCCCCAGTAAGCTGGATAAAAACTGAACTAAATCCGGGAACATTTCAAAATGGTACTTATAGGTCCAGCCAACATAAATGTTGAAAAATTTGCACCGACGCCACTCAGAATCTTTCAATGATTTTTAGCTATCGTAGGAAAGAACACATACGAAGAGGTTCCGATCAAACTCAACAAAATTGTCTTGGTTGTACACGAAACCCCGGTAATGTATAAGACTTCCGGTTCACAGCTCCCTCTAGCATTCTTGAAGAAAGAACAAATGTGGTTCACGAGCCCGGTGAGCAGATTAGTAATTGACTCGGCCATTAAGTGCTTTAAAACACCCATTCCCATGGGAATGATGGCGTTACAGTTGAAATTATTCGGTACTATCTCCAGCTGCTCATCAACCC
>SDVV010027573.1:0-12085 GCA_016164225.1 Gammarus roeselii | reverse complement strand
CGAAAAAGTCAGTTGAAGAGGCATGCAAAGAAGAAGCTGATTGTGAAGCAAATCATAAAGCAGACGAAAGCGCAACTACAGGAACAAGTGGTAGTGAGGCTTTCGTAGAAACGGAAACTGCTGAAAGCGTGACAAAACAAGAAACAACTGATCGTGAAGATGATCAAGACTCTGCGAAAGACGGGGATTCAGGAGAAGCAACTGATAACGTGACTAAACAAGAAGCAGCTAAGGGCAAAACTGAAGAAGCAGCAACCAATGATGGAGGCAATGAAGATGAGACGGCTAAAGGTAAACGTAAAGATGAAGAAGAAGCCGTAAGTGAAGAAAAATCTGACGAAGGAGAAAAAGTAGCAGCCGATGATAATCATAGAGCACAAAACGGAGCAACAGAAGGCATAAATGATGCAAACGATGAAGATGTTGAAGAAGAAGCTGCGGTTGAAAATGTTGAAGAAGAAGCTGCTACTGAAGATGGAACTAAAGAAAAATCTTCTACTGCTGATGATGAAGCTGAAATAGAAACTTCACATGAAAATGAATCTCGAGACGAAACTGTAGCTGAAGGTGAATCAAAAGGAGCTGCCACTGAAGAAAAAGCTGTAGAAGAAGCAGCAACCAATGGCGAAGCGAAAGAAGAAACTGGAGAAACGGCTGCTGATGACAAGGAAGCTGCAGCAAACGAAGATAAAGATGAGGTAGAAGCAGCAGCCGAAAGTGAAGATAAGGGTGAAACGGCCGCCGAAGGCGACGATAAGGATGAGGCAGCAGCCGACGGCAATGATAAGAATGAAGTAGCTGCCAAAAGCGAAGAAAATGATGAAGCAGCAGCCGAAAGCGAAGATAAGGAAAAATCAACAGCCGAAGGTAAAGATATGGATGACGCTGTAGGCGAAGATAAAGATAGAGATGAAGCAGCTGCAGCTGCCAAAGACGGAGATAAGGACGAAGCAGCAGCCGACGGCGAAGATAAGGATGAAGCAGCAGCCGACGGCGAAGATAAGGACGAAGCAGCAGCGAAAGGCGAAGATAAGGATGAAGCAGCGGAAGGCAAAGGAAATGAAGCAGCAGCCGAAGTCGAAGATAAGGATGAAGCAACAGCCGAAGGTGAAGATATGGATGAAACAGCAGCCGAAGGCGAAGATAAGGATGAAACAGCAGCCGAAGTCGAAGATAAGGATGAAACAGCAGCCGAAGGCAAAGATAAGGATGAAACAGCAGCCGAAGGCGGAGATAAGGATGAAACAACAGTCGCAGGTGCAGACATTGATGACGCACCTGCAGAAGGTGTGGTCATGGAAGAAGCACCTGCAGAAGGTGTAGATACCAAAGAAGCACATGGCAAAGGCAAAGAAAAGGAAGAATCAGCCGAAGTCGATGGTAAAGAAGAATCGGCTCTTGACGAAGGAGCTGAAGAAGTAACGAAAACCGAATGCGAGGCTCAAGTCGAAGGAGACAGTAAAATAGAACATGAAGCCGACGAAGCTGGTGAAAAAACGGCCGAAGACACGACAAAAGAAGAAAAGGACGTTACAGAGGAGCTTATTGAAGCGGAGAAAACAGAATCTACGGAAGCGGTGGGAGATGATGAAGGTGATAGAGATACTGAAGAGGGGACGAAGGGCGACATCGTTGAGAAAGGCTCTAAGGGCGACGATAAGCCAGTTCTCGAACCCACATCCGTCTATAGGCGAGGTGGCCGCGTCAGCCGAAAGAGAAGCCCCGTCAAGACTGCTCGTCAGAGGCCCAAGAGAGGTCTGAGTGCAACATCTGCTCCACATCCTGCCTTGCTTCACCTCGAAGAGACTCCCACTCTTCAAACCTGTAGCTGCATTTTTCTTGTTTATATTATCTATTTATCTTCGCTAAACTACCCAACTGCTACTCTACCTTACATTTATTAAAGTTTTAACCAAATTCATTTCTCGAAAATGTAAAACCTTTTGTTCCCAGTCATTGAATGTAGAACAGTTTGATATGCAAGCCCTGAATGAATCCAGCATGCATAGTTTGTCCAGGTTTTTTATTTAGTTTCGTAGATGTGATGATTCTTTTTTATAATTTAGTTTTTTTTATATCAGCCATATATACGGGTCGAGTATTGTACACGAGATGGCATTGTTATTCTTTTGAACCCTTTTGAGTTCACTTTGTTCGTTGAGGATGAACAGTCACGCACAAACTTACTACATCCCAATTGGATCATGTAGTCATTGGGATTCATTTGATAACAAACTGTTAGGTAAATAATTTGTATTCGTGACCTTTCGGATCGTTTATTGAAATTGGCCTAGCCAGTGGCAGTCGCATTATGTGAATTGAAGTCGATACTCAAATTTCTGTGTGATTTGCCTTGCGCTATTATTAATTGATTAATTATTATTACTGGTACCGTGCGGTACAGTTATTCTGAATTTTTATCTTATATTTTCACATATATATGTACGTTCAAATTTCCAACATTGTGCATGCCGGTAGGCCGACTCATGAATGTTCCAGATTTTTTTTACAAGGCTAATCGTAAAGGCCTTATCTCCAGCATGTTTCTTTCCAACACCTTCTTCATTTGGTTCATAATAATGATTCACCGCATGACTCATATAGTTAGAATTGTTTCCAGTTACAGGATCTGTACGAATTTTAACGTCGGCTTTTTAATTTTTTCTTTGCCAGGGTGTTATATGGCCCAATATTTAATACTGATGAATCAAATTCGTAGAATAAGCTCGTGGAGTGACCATCTACAGTAGTTACCTGCTCATTCATGAATGGAGTTGAGTGATTGGGTCTCGTTACCTGCTCATTCATGAATGGAGTAGAGTGATTAGGTCTCTTTACCTGCTCATTCATGAATGGAGTAGAGTGATTAGGTCTCTTTACCTGCTCATTCATGAATAGAGTTGAGTGATTAGGTCTCTTTACCTGCTCATTCATGAATGGAGTAGAGTGATTGGGTCTCGTTACCTGCTCATTCACGAACGGAGTCGAGTGATTGGGTCTCATCACAGGAACGTTACTCGAGTTTGATTAACACACATTCGCAAGCTAAATCAAACAAGTTCATGTAAACATTGGACGATCAATGTATTAGTTCATTATTTTTTTTTACATCTACTCTAAGTACTCGACTTGATTGATATAATTTCGTATCTTAGACGATTTCTTGTTTCTCTCATAAGATTTGCACGTGTGAGTACGTTTGGCTTTGTAGCCGTTGTATTCCGTGTGCGCTCTCTCTCTCTCTCTCCCTCTCTCTCAGGAATTGAGGTAAGCTTCCATCACAGTGATCCGTTTAGATCGACTCATACAGTCGTAAGCCAAACTATAACTGTTCCCTCGTTCGTATTCCCAACAAATTCAAGGTGTTTGGCAAGGCTTTCATATTCGTTACTGAAATTAAGTTAGGAAATCATGAATCTTGATTGATATGTAATGTACAATAACTATATTATGATAGTGTGAACTCGGACTAGGTAGGTGCTGCGCTGCAGTTGGCAATGTCTCAAGAATCGAACGCGATTGAGTGCAAACAAATTACAATAAAAGGACTTCCATCGTTGCTAACCCTCCTAGTTTGTATTAAAGTGTTGATAGCCACTGTCGTTTTGATTAGTCATCGTTATTTCTACAATATCATTTGATAGTAATTTATATAACCAGAGCTGATTATATAAGTCGGCATTCTTGAACGACATCGCGTAATGTGATCTGTAGTTACACGGAGGTGATGAAGCCCATCATCGTACACGTTCATCCCTCAATTTCTCCCACTCCCCACCCAACTGCCGTCTCATTCATCATCTTCTGTCGCCATCCCTTGTTCTTTGCTAACAGTACCACCCGTTTCCCCCCACAGAGGAGGGACATGACAGCGGGGTGGACGAGACCACGCAGTCCCAAGTGAGTGAGCAGCAGTACGGGCACCTCTGTAGACAAAGTAAGCTGATCACGAGTCTTGTGCATGGCGCCTATCTGGTTTTGTGTTGAGGTGAGGTCGTGAAGACGTTTGTTCGTAAATAGAGTTCCTACTTTACTCTGAGATTTATACATTTTACAGCTTCATGATTTGATAAGTTGATATACAATCTAACCTGATGATCGGTTAATTTTGGCCTTCAAAATTACCTGTTCTAGTTTAAATGAATTCTTTATCATACGGTACTTCGTATCGAAGTTGGTACGGCATATCGGAATTGGTACGCCATATCGAAGTTGGTACTTCATATAAAAAAAAGTTGGTACCGCACATCGAAGCTGGTACTTCGCCTCGAAGTTTCTTGGAATCACTGAAATCACATCTCAATCTGCAGGGACTTTTTCGACAAGTGTACGGAGAATATCTCCTAGATACTGTCGAATATTCACGGCGATAGGTCAGGCAGAGTAGCTTGATGCAGTAAAAAATACAAAAACACTTTAAACCCACTCGAAATTTAGATTTTTTTCTCTCTTATTACAAAGTAAATATCGACCGGTCTTATTTACCCCTAATGTTCCAGCGGCAAAATATATATATATATGTATATTATCATGCTATGAGTGCAGTCGATATAAAGGTTCAGCTGAGAGTAAAGGATTCCCCGTTATTATTTGAACATGAAATTTCAAGCCTCAAGGATTTCTATATGAGAGGGGGTTACAAACAAGAGAAAATATCGTAGCATGTATACAGGGACGAAGGAAGAACAACGTAGCATGTATACAAGGATGAAAGAACAATCGTGTAGCATGTATACAGGGACGAATGAATAACCGCGTAGCTTGTATACAGGTAAAAATGAATAACCGCGTAGCATGTGTACAGGGATGGATGAATAACCGCGTAGCATGTATACAGGGACGAATGAATAACCGCGTAGCATGTATACAGGGATGAAAGAACAATCACGTAGCGTGTATACAGGGACGAATGAATAACCGCGTAGCATGTGTACAGGGATGGATGAATAACCGCGTAACATGTATACAGGGACGAATGAATAACCGCGTAGCATGTATACAGGTACGAATGAATAACTGCATACCATGTATACAGAAATGAATGAATAACCGCGTAGCATGTATACAGGGACGAATGAATAACCGCGTAGCATGTATGCAGGGACGAAAGAATAATCGCGTAGCATGTATACAGGGACGAATGAATTACCGCGTACCATGTATACAGAAATGAATGAATAACCGCGTAGCATGTTTACAGTGACGAATGAATAACCGCGTAGCATGTATGCAGGGACGAAAGAATAATCGCGTAGCATGTATACATATACGAAGGAAGAACGACGTAGTATGTATACAGGGGCGAAGGAATAACCGCCAATTGAATACAGGAGAGAAGAAACAAACTAAAAGTTGTTTGCAGTACTAAAACTGAGTTTTTTTTCTCAAAGGCATTTGTTTGTTAACGAAGCTACTTAATCCATTTGGATAACACGAAAATAAAGCGGGGTTTTTCCGTCTAGTCAATATCGTGATGTTTTTGTTTTACCCAACGTCGTGTTATAACACACTCCTTTTGCAAAGTGGGCAATCACACCACACCCTCTACGTTTGGGGTAGGATAGGGGTGTCATGCTGCCACCTCTTGCTGCATCACAGTACAGCACTAAACAGTGCATCAAATAAACAAGATATCAGTGTGTGTCGGGGGGGGGGGGAGGTAGGGCATTGAGATACCGTGCACAAGATAAGAGCGACTGGAGAGTTAAGGTGGATGGATGATAGGACGCGGCCCTGAAAAGCAATCCCGCAATGGACTCGCTCGTTAGGAGCCTGCTACGGGAAAGGGATGGTCTAACACCTCCTACGAAGCGGCTGCAGCAGATGTCGGGTCCTGTTGCTAAGATCGGACTCCAAGCTCGCTTATGTCTCCGTCCGAGTGATAGTATTAATACCCAACCATTCACGCCAAAAGGCTAAGATATGTATGTGTGTGATCCTTTTAGTGCCGAGTGCGCGGTAGAACGGTTTGCGCTCAACAAATTATAATAGAAGATAAGGAATCTCAAAATGTTTATTTTTTACTGTGCTATGTTCAGAGACGTTTCCTTTTGGAGCGTAAGGGTGTTTGAAACACATCAGTGGACCTAAAATATGCATTAATGGAGAGAAGTGCACCATTGCAACATATCTATTTAGTTGCGATGCGTGCCCACGCTCGCGTCACGGCTCGAAGATTTCGATGTGTTGTACTAAACCGGGAAATAACTCGAGGTTTTGAACTGGTCATCTGATCTCTTTGAATCAATCTTCTACCCTTCATTTCCCTCTGTGGTTGGTGAACGAACGTCAAGGGTAGGTCACTGCAACTTTGAGTTTGTAAACACAAAATTCTGGACAACGCTGTGGATAATTTTATTTTCGGATTGTAGTTGTGAACGAAATTTGCTTCCGCGATCTACCCACACTTGTCGTTTATCGTTTCATTCAAGAAAGTCATTCTGCGTTCTAATTTTCATGAAATCATTCGACTCGGCAATAACTATAAAAATGCCCAGTCTAGTTACAGAGTCCCCAGCATGGGTGTGAGAGGTTCATCACTTTTACTCGCAACCAAGTTTACACGCAACCATGTGGATGCGTTTTAACGTTCCGCAGTTTTTTCAGTAGTGTATCATGGCTTAGACCTTTCTGATCCCGCATTGATATTTGTATGTCAATCATTCATTCGCGATCTTGCGACGTGAATATCTCAATTTCCTAAAATAATGAATGAATTAGTCTTGTTTTACGAAAATGGCATCCGCTGGTTCGAATTGCCTTACAGTTGTTAAAATAGCTCTCCATTTGTAAAAATTGCCCTTGAATTTCAAAAATTGCCCTTGAATTTCAAAAATTGCCCTTGAATTGTAAAAATTGCCATTGAATTGTAAAAACGACCCTTAAATTGTCAAAATAGCCCTTGAATTGTCGAAATTGCCTTTGAATCGTCAAAATTGCCCTTGCATTGTCAAAATTGTCTTTGAACTCAATAAATTGCCCTTTATTTGTTGAAATTGAGAATCCATTCGGTAAAATTACCCTCCGTTTGTTGAAACCACCCCCCATTTTGTTGAAATTGTCCTATATTTGTAGGATTGCCCTACATTTGTTGAAATCATCCTCATTTTGTTGAAATCGCTTTCAGCTTGTTGAAATTGCTCTTCGTCTGTTGAAAGCCCTTTATTAATTAAAATTGCCCTCCATTTGTTGTTTTTTCTGTTGAATGAGATTTAAATTTGGCTGTTATATTTCCTGTTAATTGAATTAGCCCCTCAGCGATCAAAGTTGCCAATTTGTGCGTTAAATTTTGAATTGGTGGTTGAAATTGTTCCTCGACGGTTAAAACTGTCCTTTCGTGTTTGAAATTGTGTTTAGATGGTTGCAAATGTCTCTGTTACAATGGAGCCGGTATTTGTAAATAGATGCAGTTGTTAAAACATCTGATATAAATTTTTCCATAGTTTTACTTGCCGTGGTTTGCTTCAAAATTTTAACTATACATTAGGCACCTTTTGTTAATCACAAACCTATGTTTTAGAATTCAAATTGTGTGCATTTCTTGTACTCAGATTATCCAGCGCTTCGGGTCAAATCTGGCTTCGTGTTCGATCGAAAAAAGAACACACAACCACGATAACAAATTTAGCAACATCAGTACCAACCGTGAAGGCGTGTGTAGTGGCCACAGCGGCACGAATAGTACCCAGCTCGATAACTGCCGTGGTAGGAAGGGTGTCTTCTTTAGGAAGAATGAAGCGACTGTGATTAATGACACCCACAGCAATGACAGAAATCACGCTTTGGATAACAACACTTGTACTGCTGGGAACCACTTTGTCAATATTGAATTAGAGAAAAAACCCGGAACCGAGAGCTTCTTCATCAAGTCCAACAACAAAAATTCACGTTGTACCAAGAACGTTACTACGATCACAAATGGCGGTCTCGACAATATACTGTACGCCTCTGCCGGACATCAAACAGAAAATGCGAAAACCAGCAGCGCGTGTAATCCCGGCAATGGCTGTGACTCAGAAGTTAGGATCAAATCCAGCCGAGGTAGCAGATTAGTTCGAAAACTTTCATTTGGACGATCTTCCGAAGTTCGGAAACGAAGCTCATCGGCAGCAGCATCCACCACCGAGGTCAATCAGAGTTGCAGCAGTGACAAGAAGACTGCGAAGTTTCCCCGTGGCTCCTTTCTGTCTTCTCTGTTCTCAAAATCTTCGAAAAGGGAAGTTGGGACATTGAAAAATACCATTGGATGTGAATCTACCCTAGTAGGGAACACGCTGGCTCAGTTCTTCCAAGCAACTCCATCCAATGTTTCTGCGGGAAAAGATTCGAGTGCCCTAAAGCAACTAGCTAAAAAGCACA
Organism: Gammarus roeselii; assembly: GCA_016164225.1. NCBI lineage: Eukaryota > Metazoa > Arthropoda > Malacostraca > Amphipoda > Gammaridae > Gammarus > Gammarus roeselii. The sequence goes on along the minus strand of SDVV010027573.1, from coordinate 3,727 downwards.
TATGTGCGCCGGAAGATGCCGAAAAATTGTCCAATAACCGTTCTGAAAAAGAAGGAAAGTCTGTTAACCCTGCTGTTGGGACAATCTCTGCATCATCGTCAAGAGAATTGACTCGTACTGGCCGTCTTACAGAGCCACTCAGGATAAACAGTTCCGGGAATTCGATGCCCTCTGGTCATTCTTCCGCAGATTGTCTGCAGATGGTTTTGAAGAAAGACACCTCACAAGGTTCTGAAGAGTTTATCGGTCGATTTTGTGTGAGGTCAAATACTGTCAACGAAAACCTTTTCGAATTTGGGGATAACAGCCATGATATGGGTATGGAGAGAAAAAGCCAAAATTTTGATAGGAAAAATTTCCCCCATTGTGGAGTAAAGAGTTCCGCTTCATTTACTAACACAAACAGCAAGGAATCTTTCGCAGCTCCTCGAGCAACAGAAGGGCTTTTGCAGACGAGAAGGCAAGACTTTTTTGGTCTCATAATGACAGACAACCCAGCTGCAAGGAAGATAATTCAAAATGCCAGAGAAAAAAAAATACCCCTAACAGATATTTCAACCGTGAATTATGTAAACAACGTGGAATTAATTGAGAAAAATGTCGCTAAGAAATCTCAAACTGTTTTTAGCCTTCTATCTTCATCCAAGAATTATGACGTTTCTAATTTGACATCTAAGTGCAAAGTATCAAGTTCCCATAATTATCAAGGTGAATATGTCGATACTTTTGAGACACGTGAGCTAACATATAAAAATGAAAGTTCGCCAATAGATACTCGAGAAGATCATCAAATGGCAAAGTTTAAACCCATCAGCGGTGATGAAAGTGATTTTTCTCAGAGGAAAATCCAAACCATTGGGAACGAAGATAAGAAGAAGCTTATTTCAATCGTTGAAAAACTGGATTTAGTTGAAATGCCGGACTGTTTTATCCAAACAAATGAAAATAAACCAATTCCAGACAATAGTTCAGCACTTCACAAAGCAGGTAAGAGAGGCCCTGATTTAAACAGCCAAAAAGCTTCTTCTGAAAAGTCACGAATTTCTGCACAAAATAATTCAAACCACTATAATCATAACGAGAGCTCTCCATCAGTCAAGTCAGACAAAAGAAGTAATAGCATTGATACCATTGATGGGCAAAGTACAGTCATCTCCGCCGGGAGTCATTTACAGAAGAGAGGAGTTAAGAATTCGACCGAAACTTGCCGAGAATCGTCTGAAACAGGCGAACAGAAAGAATCGCTACTTTTATCCCGTGAGAAATTTGATACAGAGCATAGTGTCCTCAAACGAACAACTTCTACCGTGAATTTCCTTCAACTATCAAAACAACAGTTGTCTGATTCATCGTACGTGAAGTTACCAACACGTAAAGCGGAGATTTTGTGTGATGACGTTGGACAAGAAAAATGGTCTGCGGCTGAACAGGAGATAATAAATGCACCCAAAAAACTCGGTACCACCGAAACTGGAAATTCAAAGCCGGAGGCTAGCTGCTCAAATTGTCCTGACATGAATAAAAGTAAAATCGATCCGCCTTACATATCTTCTCCGAGCGCGGCTCTCAGAGGCAACGATAGTGTCTCAAGCGACTGCAAGAAGGAAATTCTCAAAAAAGTGGTCCAACGTTCAGATACGGTTGTTGAATCTCGTCAAATTTCTTTTCGTGACCTCCGTTCGACCGGCACCATCGCGTACAGTGAAGGTGGCGCCCAGAACCCAAATTATGTCACTGCAATCGTTGCTGAACCCGGTCCTGATATTGACAACAAACCCAACGAAAGGAAGTTGCTCCAAACATCAGCTGAGAGCAAACCATCATCAGTCACTGGGGGTGCCTCCCTTGGTCCAATCAGCGCTGGAAAGTCTGGCACGGGAGCAGCAGCCGCTACATCGGCCGATCAAGTGGAACCGAAGAGAGAAGTTGCTCCTGAAGTTAGCGGCAATGCCCGTGTTGTTTGTAGTGTTGATGCTACTTCTTCTGTGGCTCGTCGCAATGGAATTGAAATCAAAAAGAAGGAAGAGATTAACGTGTGTGAGTCCCAAAAGGTAGGAGTGGAACTGCGAAACAAGGAAGGGAAGTTCGTTGAAGTCGCACTTGGTCTGCAGAGAAGTGAAGAACAGAGTGCAAGCAAGAAGAGTGCAGTCCAACCCGAACGACACACTACCAGCAACTTTAAATCCGTGTCAATTCTTTTGGACGATCCTGGAATGGTTTCAAACGTAAAAGATGTCGGTAGCAAAACTAGCTTCAGCTCGAACACAACCGATATCATAACTAAACAAGCGGACTTGAAAAATAAAAACATCCAAAACATTACGAATAACAAAAGCAGTGGAAGCATGACTATTTCAATCCACAAGAACACTCTGATCCAAATCAATACCTCAGCAAATAACCTCGTTGCTGGCAGTGACGAATGGCTTCTTCGCCGCCATCGCACCGCGTCTTTGGTGTCGACGGTTTGTGAAGTCTGTTGTTATCTCCTCTTAGTTGTGTTCCTGCTACCTTGATTGTCATTGATTTGTTAGTTGTCTCACAGAATGTACCTTAACATGTACCTTAACAATGTTTGGAGCCGCATCCTTTATTCTTCATGTCGGGATTTGTATTTCCATCACTTAGTATATGGTTATTTCACCTTCGTATAGATTTACTGCATATTCATTGGATGTCACGTTGCCGATCACGTTGTAGTAGACTAGACGTTGTGGATGAATTCACCAGATCAAAACCTGTCTATGCGACATAGCAGATATTTCCTTTGTTCGCTAGTGGTTTACACATCTGAATAGTGAACACTCAGAAGTATATTATAAGAACGTCAGATCAGTACATCATATTGCAAGAACCTTCACTTTACTGATCTTGCCGTGCAGAATGACTGGTACCTAGTTTGAGTACTTTTTCACCTAGAAAACGCACTTTGTCCTATTGCACCCGTGTTAACAGCTTTCCCCGCTCCAGTGCTTCATCAGTGACACCGGAAGAAGACTTTGTATGATATTAATTTATCTGCTGTCCAATTGGTTGATTACTTCAAAGTTCAATCACTCTTTGCAAAGCAGAGTTGTTGCTGTTTTATTTTTCTGCTATGAACGTGGGTTTTTGTATGTTTGAAAGAAATGTTCATGTTGAGGAAACATGATACTGTTTCATATATTAGTTACCGGCTTTGGTTTCAACTATTTCCTTAATCTTTGTCCGTGATTTTGGAAATATTTTATGTGTTGAAGTCGGTCTATCATGCAAAAAGTGGGTGTGTTATACTCGCAGAAATAAATTTTAGCAAATCATTTTGTTTGTTGATGAACAATGCATACGTACATTTCAATAATTTTGCAAAGCATAACCAACACCCACTTCAGCAACCTAGTTTATAATGAAGGGACTTTCTATATAATAAAGGGACTCTTTCCACTGCAGGTACAGTGGCGAAAAAAAATTCGTTTACGATTTAGGATGAACGAAAATCTTCAATTGTATTTTTTTCGCTCCAACCACGCCGATTGGTTAGCGTATCCGACTGCTGTGTCAGCCTCTGGTGCTGCATGTCGCGAGTTCGAGCGGTGGCATAGGCACGGCGGTCTTGCGACGCGGGTTTGGGCGCCTCCCCCCTCTGTGTCAGCCTGGCTTAGCCACCCTCTTAACTAGGGGGAAACGGCTGTATGTCTATACATACAAGCATGCATGCATGCATGCATGCATGCATGCATGCATGCAT
>SDVV010027572.1:0-12085 GCA_016164225.1 Gammarus roeselii | reverse complement strand
TTTAAAAAAATAAGTTTGATGTGTTAGACCTAAGTATTGAAAACCCATTGCTTGACGATGGAAATAAAAGTTTTAATAATAATAATAATAATAATCTTCTCGAAGAAGCCTCCAAACCAAGGGGCCCTGCTAGGGTTGAAATGCCACTTGCATTTGTTTTGATTCAGAGTGCTCCGAACTCTGTGATGTTCCTCCCAACTCGGGAGTATTTTAGCAGAGCTCACAAAGTTTGATCCATTGTCACTAATTAACATTTGGGGACTGGAGCGGCGAGCAGAAAACCATTGAAGAGTTCTCAGGAAGGCTTCTGCAGACAGATCCTTAGCAACCTCCAAGTGTACTGCCCTGGTGGATGCACACCTGTACAGTGCAATGTACTGTTTTTCGATTAGTGTCTCCTCTTTCACATAAAGGGGACTGGCATAGTCCACACCTGTTACAACAAATGGACGAGATTGACTCACACTGTACCCTGGAAGGGGAAAGGTTGGTGGTCCACGGTAGTGTGTCCCACATTCTCTTCTGCACTGCTTGCAATTCCTTATTGCTTCCTTGTTTTTTTGTCTTACCCTGGGGATCCATCATTGTTGACGCAGGCTGGCCATGATTTGGTTTATTCCCATGTGATGCTTGAAATTGTTCTTTTTCTTCAATGATCCTTTTTGTGATCCTATGTTGGGTAGGTAGCAGGATTGGATACTTCACAGAGTCCTCAATCTCGGTCTCAGTGATCCTGCTCACCACCACTAGCTTGTCAGCCTTGATGCTTAAATTTAACTGCTTCATTAATGGAGTGATACCCTTGGGACTTGGTTTGCAAAAGAATTTTATCTCCTCCGCAAACTCCTCTTTTTGGAGTTCTCTTACTACCCAATCTTCTGCCCATTCCATCTCATTGAGTGTCAATTTTTGTTCTTTACCTACTGTGTTTTTTGACCTTCTATTGTTCTTACCTTGGTTTCTCACTTTCAACTTCAGACAATCGATGAACCTCTTTACCCACCGAAAAGTGGTTATTAATTTTTTGAAAGTGCTACATCTGTTGGCTACTGATAGTAGGAAAGACTCTGGGGGTGGAAGCTTGCCTGTACTATTTAGTATCTCACTTTGCACCTGTGCAGGAAAGTTTTCCCACTCCTGGAGTTCCGGTTTATTTTTTGGTCTGTGCCACCACAGGTGGCTTGACTTAATCTTTCTTGGGTTGATTCCTCGTGTTATCAAGTCAGCTGGGTTTTGACTTGTCTGAACATAAATGCCAATTAGCATTGGGATAAATTTTCTTGATGTCCGTCTTCCTGTTCTGCATGTAGCAAGTCTAATGAGCCTGTTGAGTGTATCCAGCCCAGTGCCACTTGACTGTCTGACCACATGTGTATGGCCTCAACCTTTACTTCCTTTTCATAGGCTTCACATTCATATTTAGTGAGCCTTGCTCCAAGTAGAGCTGCTATCAGCTCCAGTCTGGGAACTGAAAGTGTCTTCTTGGGTGCAATCCATCCTTTTTCCATCAATAATGTGGCCTTTCCTTCACTGACTCTGTATACAGCTGCTCCATATGCTACTGTGGAAGCATCAACAAAGGTGTGTAGGGTCATTGATTTTCCTATCTCAAAGTTGCATTTGACAGGTATGCCACCCATCTTGGTGAACTCTCCCTTCAATTTTTCCCATTTGATTGCAATAGCTTCAGGGAGATCCTCATCCCAATCAACCTTTGACTGCCATATTTCCTTCATTAGGAACTTGGCCTTGATGGTGATGGAAGTCATTGAGCCAAGAAGATCAAATTGTGCAGCTAATCCTCCGAGAATTATTCTCTTTGTTGGTTTGCCCGTTTCCAACTCTCTAGGAGCCATCATCAAGGTGTCCTGTACAGTGTCCCATCTGAGTCCTTAAACTGGAACAATGGGTCTGGCATCTGATTTGCCTTTTTCTCCGTCAGTTCCTTGAGTTCTGGGTCATTGGTAGCCCATTCATGGAGGTTGAGCCCAGCATCACCCAAAATATTCTTGGATGAACTGTAGAATTCTCTTAGTTCTGCCTTTGTTGAAGCAGTTACTAATAAATTGTAAACATAGATATTTCTTTTTATCTTGTCTGATATGTCCTTTTGTCCACCATACTTTTCTAAGTGGTGGTCAATTGTTGCATTCAAGATAAATTGTGAGCAAGTGGCTCCAAACAGGATGACTTTGAAACGATAGGTGTCAATAGGGCTGTCAGGATCCATAAGATCTCTGGGCCATACAAATCTTGTGAAGTCTCTGTCCTGTTCATCCAACCCTACCATCAAGAATGCCTTTGCAATGTCAGAAGAGGCAGCTAGTGACCCCAGTCTGAATCGCATCAACGTCTTAGGTAACTCTGGGACCATGGATGGTCCTGGGTACAAACAGTCATTTAAACTTGGTGCATCATTATGTGGTTTTGCTGAACAATCAAAAATCACCCTCAAGGGTGTTGTTGGAGATTCCTTTCTCACAGCGTTGTAAGGTAGGTAGTGGCATGCATCTGGTGGCTTCATGTCACTTATTCTTTCAATGAATACTCTTTGTTGTTGCTCTTGCATAACACTGTCATAGTGCTTCAACAGTTCAGGTTCTTTCCTTAGACAGTTTAGATTGCTCACCAGCCTTCCTTGGGCTGAACGATAATTGATTGGCAGTGTGGGATGAGCCCCCTTCCATGGCAACCTGGCCACATACTTGCCATCTGAAAATTGGATGCTGTTGTTGAATTGCTCTAGAGCCGCCTTATCATCCGGGTGTGCTTCTTCTGGTGATATCCCTATTGTGTCCAAACACCACAATAGGTCAACATCCTTTTCTGCTTCTTTGTCTAACACTGCTACCTCAAGTGCAGTTATCTCATTGATTTGGGTGTTGTCTTGAAATTCATTCATGGGACCTGACAGTAGGTCTCATAACTTTGAAGATATTATTGTTATTCCTTCATCCTGTTTTTCAGGAGAAATAAAATCATAGTAATGATCTGCTCCAATGAGCATATCAACTGGGTAGTGGCCTGTATTTTCAAACTTGTCAGACAAGTTTCTTCCCTTGGCTTTGAGACGAGTGGCTAGTTCACCGACTCCACTCATGTTAAGCTGTTCAGCTAAAGTGTCGACTTCTATCATTTCCAGGGAGATGTTCTCATGTGTTGACACTTCTATGGTGACATTCTTCATGTTGTACAGTTCTTCAGTTCCTTTGCTGTTGAAACCGTCAATTGTCAGGGTGGTGTGTCGACATGTAGTGTCATCATCGCTCAAGATTCTCTTTTTGATGAAGGACCTCTGAGCCCCTTGGTCAAACAGGGCTCTCACGAGCTTTATACCATCCTTTGTTTTCAAACTTACCAAAGCTGTAGGTAGGGTGGTCGCGTTACCACACTCAGCTGCTAGTGCATTCACTGTAGCTACACTAGTGGGAGCATTTCCCACAGAACTGGCAGCTGGTGCAGCTGTAGACTTTGCATTGTTTGATGCTAGTTTGTCATCACTTTGTTGACTTTTGTTTCTTTTGAAGCAGAGTGCACCGTGATGTCTGGTGATCTTGCAGTTCTTACAGAATGATGCCTTCTCAGGGCACTCAGCAGAACGGTGACCAGACTTCAGGCATTTGAAGCACAATCTCAATTTTGATACCCAAGTTTTTCTTTCTTCATTTGTTCCATACCTTGTACAGCAATAGAGAGAATGATCTTCAGCACAAAATGTGCATCCTAATGTTCCTACTTGGGAGGATCCCACAGTTGACTGGGTTCCTTGGTTGTTTCCATCAGGTGGTCTGGAATGATGCCCATTGGAATTGCTCCTTGAACTTCCTTGATAGTTTGGCATCCAGCCTCCGTTTACTTGTGGCTTGAAGTCAGTCTCACAGTTCTCAAGTCAAGTGATCTCTGACATGAGTGCCTCTCGGAATTCTGCCTAACTCCATGCAGCATCTGGGTCTTTGCCCCTACTGCAGGCTTCTTTGATCCTTGACGGTAGTTTGGGCCAGATTTGGTGTGCTGTTATTGAGGAACAGTGCCTGCAGTCATTGAGGTCTACTCCTGCTGTCTTCAGATGGCAAAGGTTTACTTCCTCCTTGTGCCTGTACTCTTGCAGAGATAAAATTGAGTCAGCAGGAGCTGGAAGATCATCAAGTGCATCCAAATGTGCCATCCTTATGCGATCTTCGTTCCCATACAGCTTCTTCAGCATTGCAACTGCTAGTGGGTAGGACTCATTTGTTGGAGCAAACCCAGCCATTGTATTTTTTGCAGCGCCCTTTTACTTGCTTTGCAGGTATTTAAACTTTTCAGGAGGTTCAAGTTCATCATTTTCATGGACAGCTCTGAAACTTTGCCAGAATGAGGTGAACATGAGTATGTTCCCACTGAAGTCCAGCATCTCTAGAGTAGGTAGCTTAACTCTCACACTTCTTAAGGAAGAATTGCTTACTGATGCAGCAGCTTCACTACTTGGTGCTGGCTGCACTTGAATTCTTGATCTTCTGACCTTTGCTAGGGGGATATTCAAGGGTTGCAAGGACTCATCATTTTTATCTTAGAGTTGAAATTTTTCTTCTTGAGGAATGTTATCATTCCTATTAACTTCTTCAAGCATCTGCCTGTGCAGTGCATGCGCTTCTTCTAAACATGTTCCTACAGTGGTAACATAGCACGTCAGCTTGTCTTGGTTGTCTGCTCAACTGAGTGGGACATGTTCACAACACGTTTCGATTTTATTCTTAATCTTAGTGACTTTGCCTCGCAAGCGGGTACGCAAAGCCACCAGTTGCCAAAATTCTGCGCTTCTAGTCATCTTTAACAGACAAAATATTTATTTGTCCACGATCTTATACCTGGTGACTAATTTTCAGAGTTGAAAACTCTCAGAAGAAACTAGCAAGACTGGCAACAATAACGCCCGTTATTTGTCAATCACTCCTGCCCCAGTTTTTGAGAATTGTTTACCGGAAAATTATCACCTCCTTTCAGTCATGAATCAATGCAATTCAACTCAAGGACTACTCTGTCCTTTTCAGTTAATTTGCAAAGTCACTCCTTTGCTATCATGAAACAATGCAAAATTTAAAAATTTTAGGACCACTTTAGTCTTGAAACCTTTTTTCACACAACAAATGCAGCTACTTTGAGAAATCTTACATACTTCAATTTTACAAATTATTCTTGAATAAGGACTTACCTTGTCCCAAATAACCTGCGTCTTCACAAATTGTAATCATAAATTTCACAAAAAACTTATGGACTCTCTTGCTTTATTCAAGCCAATTTTGCATGCCATGAAGACATCACAACTTCTTAACCTCACCCAGATAATTTCTTCCAATTCAAATTGGGTGATCAATAGCCATCTTTTTGCAATAACTGAACTACAAAATGTCATGAGGAGCCAACTTCTGTCCTATCTAATCCATTTGCAATCCAGAGTTGCCTTTTTTGTGGAACATTGATCCGGTTCGAAGGACCATGTGGTCGGGATTTTACCTTCGATCATTACCCGACCGTTTCACTCTTTTAACATCTTAGTATTTATTTTTAACTACGTATATTGAACATGTTATGAATGAGATTGGAAACACCAAATCCAGACTGGCGGATATTGGGGGCATTTGTATCTTAATTCAAGTGAGTTTACCTTCAGGTTTTCAATCGAATGACGCCATCGTCTCCAAAAACTGTCACGTCTACGGTGTAGCTACAGTTGCTAGAGCTAACTACATTAATTCCCTACCTCATAGTAGGTTAGTCTACAACTATCACTGCGTCACTGTATTAAAAACTAATCGGTAAAAGTCTTAGTTTAAACTTATCGTTTCTTGAAGATCTTGGGCGCATTATCCATTTTGTCGGACCTCTTGGGCATCACACGTCCGCTTTAACTCATGGTTCAAAGGCAACAACAGCCCCTTCAGATTGGGGGAGCCAACCTTTCGGCATACAACGCCATCTAACGGTGGTGTTGGTTGGCTTATTTGCTTACATGTCTCCGACCACGGTTTAACGCTTCCACTCGAAAGATTATATCTAGCTACTGCACTATAATAACCATCATTTTTTCATACATAGATATTTACTTTACCGATACTCAAATGCATTACTTCATCCTCATTGACCTATACTACTTCAGTCTTAATTGTTTACACGTCTAGAAGTGATTCGAGAGAAAGGAAACCAAGTGTAGTGGCTGAAAGACCGGGGACGAAAGGGTTGGGGTTTCCCCTACCCTCACCTCAGGAATGCCAACCGACGACACCAGGCTTCCTCCACGAATCGAAATACACACATGGGTTAACAATGGAATGTCTTAGTTGGCAGGGTATGAGAAATGTTTCCCACAACAGTAACAGTCGTGGCAGGACTCCAGCACTATATTATAGAGTCGTGGCATGACTCCAGCACTACGGTAACGAGTCGTGGCATGACTCCAGCACTACGGTAACAGTCGTGGCATGACTCCAGCACTACGGTAACAGTCGTGGCATGACTCCAGCACTACGGTAACAGTCGTGGCATGACTCCAGCTCTACGGTAACAGTCGTGGCAGGACTCCAGCACTACATTATAGAGTCGTGGCATGACTCCAGCACTACATTATAGAGTCGTGGCATGACTTCAGCACTACATTATGGAGTCGTGGCATGACTCCAGCACTACATTATAGAGTCGTGGCAGGACTCCAGCACTACATTCTAGAGTCGTGGCATGACCCCAGCACTACATTATAGAGTCGTGGCATGACTCCAGCACTACGATAACGAGTCGTGGCATGACTCCAGCACTACATTATTGAGTCGTGGCATGACTCCAGCACTGCATTATAGAGTCGTGGCATGACTCCAGCACTACGGTAACAGTCGTGGCATGACTCCGGCACTACATTATAGAGTCGTGGCATGACTCCAGCACTGCACTATAGAGTCGTGGCATGACTCCAGCACTACGGTAATGAGTCGTGGCAGTATCCCAGCACTACGATAAGCCAGGGACCCGTCAATGCTGGAAGACGTGACGACGGCTTGAAGGTTGGATCTTTATTCTATTTGCAAATCAAATCCGAGTGAGGCGCCTTCTGTGCATTAGTCTGATTCCACACAGAGTGAGGGTAATCCGAGTGAGGCGCCTTCTGTGCATTAGTCTGATTCCACACAGAGTGAGGCGCCTTCTGTGCATTAGTCTGATTCCACATAGACCGAGGTTAATTGATTGAACACAGATGGAACTAAGGTACCACAACCGCATGTTCCTGCAAATGTTTCTTTGTCTCGGATCAGCTGAACTATTAGGTTTTTTGCTCTGCGCTCCTCATGGAAGAGACTGCACCGGAATATATACTTGGTACGATACGATCTCACGAAGCGTAAACGTGGCCACTCCAGTGCTCCGTATTTTGATGGCAACACTCGAACTCCCTGAACTCATTACGGTACAATCTTAGTTTGGGTGCTTCATGTGATGTTGACAAGGCACCAACCATCACTCTGCACTGAACACGTCTGGAGTAGACTGGCAACTCGTGCGTGTCGCAGGCTCGGGCTGGGCACCTCGACCAGCTCTACTAATGAGCTCCCTACAAGCGCTATACAAGACTCTCTGTTTAGCGGGGAACAGGCTCGGGCTGGGCACCTCGACCAGCTCTACTAATGAGCTCCCTACAAGCGCTATTCAAGACTCTCTGGTTAGCGGGGAACCCATCTAAGGCTCACATCTTTTCCAAGTGTAGCTGCTTGGTATCAGTGACACGTGCTGTACGGGTGACGGTCACATATTTCGCATCATTCAAAGCCATCATTTGTATTCGTATAAATATAAACGGATGATATCAAAAATGTTTGCTTCTGCAACATACATGTTGACGTTATTATTGACAAACACGCTGATTGATTTTTGATGTAAGATAACAGGTTTGATGTCAAGTAACACGTTTGATGTCAAGTAACACATTTGATGTCAAATAACACGTTTGATGTCAAATAACATAATAACGCGTTTGATGTCTACTAACACGTGTGATGTCTTGACATCGCCTACCTGAAAGTCTCCTTATATTCATTCGCTGTGGAAGGATTGTTGTCATCCTATAGATGTGGCTGTGTGTTGCGGTGTCATCCTATAGATATTGCAGTATGGTAGTGTGATCCTATAGATGTTGCAGTGGGGCAAAGTTCTCTTTCTTACTTGAATGGAACAATGCCGGTTGTTGAATATGGGCTGAAATATTTTAATGCTAATGAATGATTTTTTTTTGGACAATTTGATAACTGTAGTATTTTTTTCCCTTCCGGTCAATTTAAAATCACTTGATCCGACATCGAAGTCTTTATATCCTTATAACTTTGATCCGGCAATTTTTTTAATGACACAATTTTCTACAACTTATCAGAGTTCTTCAATGGTGCCTACATTTTGCTGATTCTGACCCTGTATTTTGTGTCGCTCTATTTCTGTAGATGCGCGACTTCCATCTAAAATAAGTCATCAACAGTTGTCGTTGGATATCATCACTGCTTACTCTTTTCTATAGGAAGTTATGCTACTCTGATTGGTCTTGATGCGCACTTAGTATCAACATCCAATTTCCCTCCGTCATCGGTATTGGCGGCGTGAGAACTGACAATAGAACATCTTCTTCGGGCGCTTCCTCCTCATCCGTGTTGGGCGTCTCATCCGCATCCGTGGCGGGCGTCTCATCCATATCGGCCGTCTGATCCGCATCCGTGGCGGGCGTCTGATCCACATCGGCCGTCTGCTCCGCATCCGTGGCGGGCGTCTGATCCGCATCAGTGGTGGCCGTCTGATCCACATCGGCCGTCTGATCCGCATCCGTGGCGGGCGTCTGATCCGCATCCGTGTTGTGGCACTGTGAAGCGCTCTTCAGATACCCGCGTACAGTATAAGGCCTGGACGGTTCATAGAAGGTAACGCAACGTTGTGAAAAACGCAGTAAAGAGGCTCGTGAGCCGTGTTACTTTATTATTATTATTAAAACTTTTATTTCCATCGTCAAGCAATGGGTTTTCAATACTTAGGTCTAACACATCAAACTTATTTTTTTAAATGCCGTGTTTGAATTAGCGAAGCGAGAAATAAAAATGAATTTGTGACAGCACATCTCATGTCGGCGGCCGATTTGTAGCTACTTCGTGTTGCAAAACAGTTTTCACAATATGAAGATGGTCAAGCTTTGTCTACAGAAAACGTTACACAGAGCCATCCATGTTGACGGAAGATGAGCTACACCCAGTACTCTGCAAGATAGAAGCGGACCTCAATGATCATCCGCTAACTTCCATCTCAGACTCAGTTGATGATTATCAACCGCTCACACCATCCCAGCTGATGCTCGGACATTGTCTGGACAGCGTGCAAGTAGCAACACTGGACCCGGAGGAAGAGCGAGATCCCTCCATGTTTACAGCAGAGCTTCTAACACAACGTCAAAGGAATGTGCTGAAGATTCTGCATCGTTTCCAGACAAGGTTTAGAAAAGAATACCTAACCATACTGCGGCATCATGCCGTGGATGCCAGGGAAATCATTGCACCGAAGGTGGGTGACATAGTTCAGATCCACAACGAAGATTCCAGGCTGTTATGGAGTCTGGGAAGGATCATCGAGACCCACGCAGGTAAAGACGGTTACGTGAGAAGCCTGAAACTCAAAACCACATCAGTCGACCGGTGACTCTGCTGTACCCACTAGAGGTGCAAGCGGTGGAACCCATTGAGAGTCCACCAGAGTTGCAGAATCAAGACTCTACATTGCCACATCAATTAGGCACCGAGCGTGGAAACGAAGCGCATTCCACCGTCAACAGCACCGGGGACATTCCCATTCCCACAGATGCAAACAACGCAAACGCTGCCCAAACAACTCGGAAGGCAGCCTTGACCGCTTGTTGGCGTATTGCCACTCAACTACAATAAGTGCCAATACGCCTTAACATAGGTGGGAGTGTGTGGGAAACATTTCTCATACCCTGCCAACTAAGACATTCCATTGTTGACCCATGTGTGTATTTCGATTTGTGGAGGAAGCCTGGTGTCGTCGGTTGGCATTCCTGAGGTGAGGGCTGAAAGCTGTGGGGGAAACCCCCACCCCTAGTATCCCCGGTCTTTTAGCCACTACACTTGGTTTCCTTTCTCTCGAATCACTTCCAGACGTGTAAACAAGTAGGACTGAAGTAGTATAGGTCAATGAGAATGAAGTAATGCATTTGAGTATCGTTAAAATAAATATCTTTGTATGAGATAATGATGGTTATTATAGTACAGTAGCTAGATATAATCTTTCGAGTGGAAGCGTTAAACCGTGGTTGGAGCCAAGTAAGCAAATAAGCCTACCAACACCACCGTTAGATGGCGTTGTATGCCGAAAGGTTGGCTACCCCAATCTGAGGGGGGCTGTTGTTGCCTTTGAACCGTGAGTGAAAGAGGACGTCTGATGCCCGCGAGGTCCGATCAAATGGATAATGCGCCCAAGATCTTCAAGAAACGATAAGTTTAAACTAAGATTTTTACCGACTAGTCTTTAATACAGTGACGCAGTGATAGTTGTAGACTAACCTACTATGAGGTAGGGAATTAATGTAGTTAGCTTCATCAACTGTAGCTACACCGTAGACGTGACAGTTTTTGAAGACGATGGCGTCATTCGATTGAAAACCTAAAGGTAAACTCACTTGAATTAAGATACAAATGCCCCCAATATCCGCCAGTCTAGATTTGGTGTTTCCAATCTCATTCATAACATGTTTAATATATGTAGTTAAAAATAAATACTAAGATGTTAAAAGAGTGAAACGGTCGGGTAATGATCGAAGTTAAAATCCCGACCACAACCGTAGTGCTGGAGTCATGCCACGACTCTATAATGTAGTGTTGGGGTCCTGCCACGACTCGTTATCGTAGTATTACATGCGCACGCGCACAGCCAATTATAGTTTGCCATTAACTTAAGAGTTTGTGCACACAAGCGTGACTCACCCGACTGTGGAGGGAGCCAGGATCCGATGAGCGGCGCTGATTCTTACCTGAAACAAACAGAGAATATTATTCACCTGCCGACCAACGGGTGAAACAAACAGTTGCATTCGATATCATTATAGATTGGGGCATTTGTTAGACAGTACTGAGAGCGTGGTCTGTGTGACGTTCTACTATGATGCGGGTCAGCGTCAGTACTGAGAGCGCGGTCTGTGTGACGTTCTACTACGATGCGGGTCAGCGTCAGTACTGAGAACGCGGTCTGTGTGACGTTCAACTATGATGCGGGTCAGCGTCAGTACTGAGAGCGTGGTCTGTTTGATGTTTTTCTATGATGCGGGTCAGCGTCAGTACTGAGAGCGCAGTCTGTGTGATGTTCTACCATAATGCGGGTCAGCGTCAGTACTGAGAGCGCAGTCTGTGTGATGTTCTACATGATGCGGGTCAGCGTCAGTACTGAGAGTGCAGTCTGTGTGATGTTCTACCATGATGCGGGTCAGCGTCAGTACCGAGAGCGCAGTCTGTGTGATGTTCTATTATGATGCGGGTCAGCGTCAGTACTGAGAGCGCGGTCTGTGTGCCGTTCTACTATGATGCGGGTCAGCGTCAGTACTGAGAACGCGGTCTGTGTGACGTTCAACTATGATGCGGGTCAGCGTCAGTACTGAGAGTGCAGTCTGTGTAATGTTCTACCATGATGCGGGTCAGCGTCAGTACTGAGAACGCGGTCTGTGTGACGTTCAACTATGATGCGGGTCAGCGTCAGTACTGAGAGTGCAGTCTGTGTAATGTTCTACCATGATGCGGGTCAGCGTCAGTACTGAGAACGCGGTCTGTGTGACGTTCAACTATGATGCGGGTCAGCGTCAGTACTGAGAGTGCAGTCTGTGTAATGTTCTACCATGATGCGGGTCAGCGTCAGTACTGAGAACGCGGTCTGTGTGACGTTCAACTATGATGCGGGTCAGCGTCAGTACTGAGAGTGCAGTCTGTGTAATGTTCTACCATGATGCGGGTCAGCGTCAGTACTGAGAACGCGGTCTGTGTGACGTTCAACTATGATGCGGGTCAGCGTCAGTACTGAGAGTGCAGTC
>SDVV010027571.1:0-12085 GCA_016164225.1 Gammarus roeselii | reverse complement strand
TCGTCTATCGGAATGACGTTTCTTCTTGCTCTTAGAAAACATAGTACATCATTTACATGTACGTTATTCTCACCTTCACCTGCACTGCTGACATCCTTGCCTTTTGGTGCCATCTCTCACTGTGTTAGTGCTTCTGGTTTCAAGTTACACGCTCTGTAGGCGCTACCCTCTCGCCATTTTCACTTGGTGGCCTGTGTCAAGAGATCAGCTCACACACTGTTTTTCATTATTATCTCTATTGTTCAGAGATCATGCGAGATTCAAAATGTGCACCAGGATCTTATACACCACCTGTGCAATGCATCAGCACAAATATAATCACCACCCTCTGAACGGGTCACAAACTCTGGGAGCACAAAGCAGGCACTCCCTCTCACCACCACCACGCAATAGTGTTCAATATGATTATTAATTGGAAGTATCCGACCTAATCAGATACCAGTGCATATATTTCATGGGATAGCTATGTAAGGAAGGCCTCATTCAGTAAACCCTTTGTTCCTTTTGGTCTTTATTATCACAGAAGTCTTGGCAGAGGCTACTGTAATGATGCAATCTAGAAGCGAAGATATAACAGTTGAATTGTAAGGAACGGGTCGACTGCGTAGAAAATGAGATAGCGGAAGGCCAAACCGTAAGCAGCGAATCTTGAACCATATGAACCGAATAGCTAAAATTGCATACAGAGAAAATCAAAAATTCAGGTAGCTCAAATATTTACCATTTCAATTGAAATAGATATTAGGAAGAAAGTAAGAAGCTCAAGTACAACTCGTTCATAATTTAAGAACGTATAAGAAAACTTTCTCAAGTAATTGTCCTTCACTTCTTTCAACAGCACAATAAAGCTAATAGCGCGTGTCTACCAGGGAGACTAAGAACTGGTTCAACTAACATCGGATACCACCTCATATTCCAGAACATCAGAACAAGTTATATATTTTACGAGTGGAAAGATTACCGTTCAACAGGAGCACATAATTATGAAAAGAAAACTTTAAGGGAAATCCATTTAGAAAGTAAAACAATGGCATCAAGGGAATCTACAGAATATCACAGAAGTTTGTACAAGAAATTTACTAGAACACAACGCTAGACACAGGTTAACATATGGCTACAGTAAATAGCTGCGGAGTAGCACAATCGATTTAACTAGAGAGCTTACTTTCTCTTACATTAAAGGAAAACTCAATGAAACTCTAAATAGAACAAAAAGTCCTTCGAGCGAGTTGTACAATGAATACACCAGAATAGACTTCAGACCGTTTCAGGCCTACTGACTAAACTAGAATTATTAAGACATGAAGAGCGCAGATATGTTTCGTTTGACAACACACACAACTGCCTTCATCCAAAAGCGGCGGGGGTTAGAAGTTGTCCAATAACAAGAAGGAGGTGCCAGAAAACAAATTTAAAAACGTTTAATAAGCCGTTGTTGGATAACATTGGCAAGTTTTATTCTTCAAACACTTACGAAGAAGCTGGAGGATCAGTTTAATTAATTGAAACTACAACAAAGAATCTTCAGGTTTAAAAAGTGATCCTCTAGAATTATACAAAGATTCTACCAAGGCTTCAGAAACGAGACTTCACAATTACATACTCAACCTACTACACGAAAATATTATTCAGGTAAGCCATCTTGAATCCTGTCATACATGATTCAACCAAGCAATAAGAACCTGCGCAACTTGCATGTTCTGTTACAGCATCAAAGCCAACAACGAGATTGGTCGGGAACATCAACTGAAGGACAGCAAATAATTTAAAACATTTTTAGATGACTCAAGTAGACTAGTTTTACAACTTTATGTGCAGAGAACTGGTCACCAGGAAGCAGGTATATCCACGACTACCTTAAAGCACCGCTAGTTAGCATTGCATTGCATGTATCCGCGACTTGATGCAAAGTTAGCCGATACGTCCAACGTCTTCTATTAGACACGAGAGCGCGTCCAACGCCTTTAGAAATTAAAGCGATGACATATTTTCACTATGTTGTATGCATATTTAACACTGGAAGGATTAAAAAATGGTTGACGCTGTCGCACATTTCCTTAGCAAAAGTCTGCGCATTTGTTTCATGTCTTATGTTAACACAGCCTCAGTTGTTTAGTTCACAGCCTTCATCACCAACATCTCATCTCCTCAGCGTGCAGCACGTCCTTTATTTGTGATCAGGAGCTGCATCGCCTTCTGCATTCTTTTCTCGTTGGAATCCCTGCAAAAACAAACAAATGTTAAGAAAAAGAAGTATACGCGCGCAGTAGGAATTTACGGTAAAGCAGAACTCTTCAGCATTTAAAGTATAACCATTCACGAAGATGTTTAAAGCATGGTTTCAGTAGTTTATTTTGGAAAAATAAATATAGGAAAAGAATTGACGTGGAGCTTTGCGTATGGTGCGATTATTTAATTTAAACCTCAAAATACTTGCACCCACGTATTATAGGCAAAGCCTTGGCATCTTGAAGCAACACCCCATAAGCGCTTACCAAAAAAAAAATGAGTCAAAGAATGACGTTCAGAGCTTGATTTGGTCCAAATAAACGCTAAAAGATCAAGTTGAAATCAGCGTATGAAACTGCGCTTTAATTTACGCCATTAAACGTCAAAACTCATGAATTATTGGCAACACTTAAGCATTTTGATATTTACCTTTCGTGTGAGGTGTGAAAATTAAAATCTAAAAACGATCAAATCAGAGCTTGGTATTGATTTTTTTTAAATAATATCTAAAAAATAAAACAAGGAACTCTGCCAGTGGTTTTATTCTTTAATTTGAAGCATGATGCGCCAAAATCTGTCCATTATTGATGAAGCCTTAGCATTTCGAGATGCAGTTCTCGTATCAGGCGTTGAGTGAATGACCTGAAAATGTTCCAATCCCAAAAGCCTCATCAAAAGAGAACCAAAACATGACCAAGTTCATCACTCGATTTTGAGAAAAAGGAAAGCGCGGACGTGAAGATCTGCGTGTGATGCTGATTCTAGCCATCAAGCGTCAATATCCCAAACAGTATTGAACAAAGACTTAGCAATTTGAAACCCTCTCCTGAAAAAGAGTGAAAAGCAGCCAAGATGTTGAGAGCTCAATTTGGAAAAAAATAATAAAGCCATACAACGTCAAAATCCATGCAAAATGAGCAAAGCTTTGGCATTTGAAATACAAGCATGACTGTGAACGCAGACGGGCGGACGGAGGCAACGACATTGTCACAATAAACCCTTTGAGGCCGAAGGCAAAGGGCCAAAAAGTTTACGAGCAGCGGAGCAACAATACCAGGCAATCTGCCACGGTTCAAACGATTCCCAGTGGCAATAAGGACACGCCAATACTAGAGCAGAGATGAACAAGCTGTCAAGCAGCAATACAAGTTTCCAAGCTGATATAAGGCGACGAAGTAACATTTGGCAACAACATTATTTTGCATGGGTACGAACGTCTTAATCAGGATACAGTCCGGATTTAATTACCGCTAATTTTAGAGTTTTAATAAGCATATGTAATAAGGTATATATAAGCCTTGTAGCCGGGGCGTCAGAATCTTGCTACCGAATTCACCGCGTGTCGTAGAAGGCGACTAAAAGGGCGCCCCATAGCCGGGAGTAGAATCGTGCTACCGTAACCGCTGCGCACCGTAGAAGACGACTAAAAGGGGCGGGGCGAAGAGGCTAGGAATCCCTTTCTCTGCAAAACTCTTCAAGACGGCAAGACAAGCGAGGGGGAGGAGAGGCTCACACCTCTCCGAACACTGGCTCAACCGCCCATACACTGGCTCAACTGCCAACTCCGCTTATTCGCTTCCAACAGCTCCAAGCCACGACCCAGCACACTCGCGTTCACCTCCCTGACCACTCCGTCCATATAGTGATTGAATAATCAGGGAGACATAAAGTAGCCTGTCTCAGACCCATTTTCACTGTTAACCAATCACTCACCTTGCTTCCCACTCTGCCATGCTCGGCAGCCAACATAGAAACTCTGCACTGCTTTCAACAGCTTTTCGCCCACTCCATACAAACGCAACACCCTCCACTGTGCTTCCCTGTCAATCCCGTCATATGCCTTTTCCAGATCCATGAAGACCCAGAACACATCCTTTCCCTTTGCAAGGTACTTCTCACTGACCTGTCTCACTGCAAAAATCTGATCGGCACACCCTCTACCACTCCTAAAGCCACATTGATCCTCTCCAATTGCGCAATACGTACATTCTCCAATCCTTTTGATCAGCACTCTCCAATACAATTTTCCGACCACACACAACAAATTAATACTTCTCGAGTTGCAGCATTCACTTATACGGCCTTTGCCCTTATACAGCGGGACAATGCAGGCACTGCACCACTCAATCGGTACCACGCCCGATTCGACAATCGTTATTCCACCCTTTTTCAGGCACTCAGTCGCAATGCCATCCACCAGGTGCTTTCCTGCACCTCTTCTCCAGTAATGTCCGCAAACATGTCTCTCTCCAAAAACCGGCATCCGCGCACCACCACCCACAGCAACAATGTCAGCATCTCTGTCATCCTTGACATTCAGCAATTGATCAAAATGCTCTGCCCACCTATTTGTGTACACCACCACGTTCCGTCAAACACTGGCCGTTTTCATCATTCACCGCCTCCTCCTTTCCGGTCTCTCCCTTTCTCCCCTCTATCCAGAACATCTTCTAGTTCTCAAAATTCTGGCACAACCGTCTGCCCCACCTGGCATCAGCGTCCTTTTTGGTTCTCCTCATAGTTGTCATAGGCCACCACAGACTTCGCCTACAACCCCTCCTCAGGAGCTCTTCTCTTCTGCGCCACCGCCAGTCTGACTTCCTCATTCCACCACTCGCAGCTCTTCTTTCTGCACCTCCCACACGTCGCACACCACACGCATTTCTCGAACATCACAACAAGGTATCTCTGAATTTCTTACTTGTAGGCTACAAAATTATTGACAGAACACAACATGATGAAGTCATATTCGAGTTAGTATGGCCGCATGTCTACTCGAGTTAGCATAACAATGAAGTGCAAGATGCCGGTTCTCACCATGAAAGCCTGCTCGTCACGAAAACGGTCAGGAGTCTGCCGCTGGCGCGCCTCTTCATCGACCACCTGCCGCGTGAAGGGAGGACTCGACTCCTCCTCGTCCTCCGCGCAGGCTGACGAGTCGTAGTCGACGACGAGCGGCCTGTCGTCGCTCATGGGTTCTTCCTTTTCGTCAGAAAAAGATGGCCAAGCGGCGCGGCTCAACGTTTCACAGCCTGACTTGTTCGACAGAGGAGGCTCTATGACATCATTCACACTTGCTCCGGGAGTACAAATGATGGATACAACACCAGTTTCAAGGGGTTTTGCTATTTCTCTGTCCTTTAATTCAAATCTTTCATGAAATGCCTTTGTGCTAATTGATGACTTTTCCCCTTTAGGCGACTCATCGTTTGTCGCCTTTTTGTCCTCTGATGACTTTTTATTCTTAGAGGAACTTTTCTTTGACATCAATATGTCCTCTGATGCCTGCTTTTCTTGTGGTGTCCATTTGTCAAGTGGTGTTTCTTTGAACAGTGGTGCCCTTTGGTCTTCAGATGCTCCATGGTCCATTGGTGACCCCTTGTCCTCTGATAACCCTTTGTTCTCTGATGACCCTTTGACCTCTGATGACCCTTTGTCCTCTGATGACCCTTTGTCCTCTGATGACCCTTTGTCCTCTGATGACCCTTTGTCCTCTGATGACCCTTTGTCCTCTGATGACTCTTTGTCCTCTGATGACCCTTTGTCCTCTGATGACCCTTTGTTCTCTGATGACACTTTGTTCTCTGATGACACTTTGTTCTCTGATGAACCTTTGTTCTCTGATGACCCTTTGTCCTCTGATGACCTCTTGTCCTGCAATGATTTTTCATAATTTGATTTTTTTTTATTTGACACCCCTTTCTTCACTGATGTCTCTTTGTCCACTGATGCCTCTTTGTCCACTGATGCCTCTTTGTCCACTGATGCCTCTTTGTAAACTGATGACCCTTTGTCCTTTGATGACCCCTTGTCCTTTGATGACCCCTTGTCTTTTGTTGACCCCTTGTCTTTTGTTGACCCTTTGTCTTTTGATGACCCTTTGTCTTTTGATGACCTCTTGTTCTTTGATAACGCCTTGTCCTTTGATAACCCCTTGTCCTTTGATAACCCCTTGTCCTTTGATAACCCCTTGTCCTTTGATGACCCCTTATCCTTTGATGACCCCTGGTTCTTTGATGACCCCTGGTCCTTTGATGACCCCTGGTCCTTTGATGACTCCTGGTCCTTTGATGACCCCTGGTCCTTTGTTGACTCTTTGTCCTTTGATGACTCTTTGTCCTTTGATGACTCTGTGTCCATTGATGACTCTTTATACATTGATGAGCCTTTGTCCTTAGATGAGCCTTTGTCCCTAGATGAGCCTTTGTCCTTAGATGAGCCTTCGTCCTTAGATGAGCCTTTGTCCTTAGATGAAGGTTTATCCCTAGATGAAACTTTGTCCATTGATGAAGTTTCATCTTTAAACGACCCATTGTCATTTGATGCTGCTTGGACCTTCGATGATATTGTGTCCTTCATAGCCTCTTCAATTCTTCTTGACTCTTGGTTAATTGCAGCACCATTTCCGTCGTGTGAATGCGTGGTCTTCGGAACTAACCGAACTTTACACGTCAAACTCAAAGCAGTTTCCACTTTCTTTCTATTGATGAGCAACCTTCCATCTTGATTACCCTGCTCCCTAGGAACTGCCTTCGGCATCACGCGAACCATCGGAATCACTGTGCGATTGTTTGACGTGGGTTTGAACTGTTCTGTTCTCCAGAGCTTTATTTGAGGCCCAGGACGCTTGTTGAGCTTTGCTTGTGAGACTACATCTTTAACAGACATGGAGAACTTTGTTTTACCGCTTGATACATTGATCAAAGTTGGCAGCACTGGTTTAGTAGTTTGGAATATCTGCTGTTTAACCAGCAACTTTTCATCGCGGCCTGTTAGTTCACCAATTGATATTTTTGGTTCTGTAGAGGCGGCAATAGGTCGCAATTTAAACTTTATTGGCCTGAAATCTTTACTCTCAGATTCATCTTTAATTAATCCTTTAGCATGGCCCCAGGTGCTTGAGTGTTGGCTATCCAACTGGGCAGGCCATGGCTTGGAGGTCTGTTTGCTATCCCCAGCTTTCTCGTTGCCGAGTTTGCTATCAGAACAACGATTATTCGGGCCGACCTCCTCAAGTGAACGAATTGAAACCATGTTCCTGTTACTGCCAACAGCCATGGGAGACTTATCACTCGTGTCTGAGTCACTAAGGGACGACGTCCCAGAGCTATTAGACGATGGGTCAATATATCTGATAGCATTTCCTGCTTCATCAGAAATGGGAAGTTCTTTGTTAAAACTTTCAAGCTCATCAAATAATGATTCCATTTGTTCATTTGATAATGTTGGAACTGAGTCGAGAAGTTTCTGCAGATAAGCATCTAACTCCTTTTTCTGTGATTGGTACAAGATTTTTTTGATACTAGGACTAGGTTTGCTATCAGGTACTTCCACTGTGGGCACAACGCTTGCAATCTTGGGTTGTTCTTCAACAGTCATGCTGCTAACCGGTTCAGATTTGATCACATTTTCATCACCAGATTCAGATTCTTCAGCTGCTTGTATATCCTTATCCAATGACGGAACAGTTGAAACTGCATTAGCCTTTTTGCCAGGTGTTTTTTTTATGTACTTTGCAAGTGATACTTGTTTGGAAACTATGCTATACACGCACCGTCCAACTGATTTTCTTGCGCAACTGTGCATCCTACTGATGTACAGATTGGTAAATGTCTTCATGTAGCTGTTGATGTCAGGTAGAAAAGTGGAAAAATTGTACAAGGCCCAGTAATTGGTGCATGAAACAAGCATCTGAGAAAAGAAATCCCAAAAAGCTGCCAAATCTGATCTCTCTGATATTTGTTCAATCATCTCGCGCAGTTTATCCTTGAAATCATTGGAATCGGGAGCATAGATTAGCACCTTTAGTTTTTTGAGCCAGAGCTTTATTTCCTCACTCTGGAGATTGCCACTAGAGCCAAGAATATCCTGAACAGAATAGATGATGTACCAAGGGCTGATGAGATTGGCTGGAGGACGACTTGGGCAAAACGCTGCTATCCATGAGTCGTAGATACCATCAACCCCATTGGTGAGCAACAATCGTGGACTGATGTTTCCAAACGTTTTCTTGATGGCCCGAAAGTAGCACAGAATGGGATCTAACGAGTCAGTGTTTGTGACGCAAAACCCTACGGTGAGTGGCTGCCCCAAGTCATCCATGACCATGAGAACGAGGACATAAAACACATTCTTCCAAGTCTTGGTTGTCTGTGACTCGTCCACAGGAAGAGGGACGTTAGGTCTGATTCGTTCGAGCACCATTGTGTTGCTATACTCAAGTAGCACCTTCTGTTGTAATTTCGTCATCACGCCTACAAAAAATACGTCCTTGGGGAGCAGATCATGTCCTTCAACAGTGCTAGAGGTTGGGGTGATTTCCTCGCCTGCTGACTTGTGCACAAACACGTCCTCATCATCTTTACATGTCAGGAAAGTTCGCCATTCCAGTCTAGGGGTACCAACATGATAACTATCCAAAGATTTGTACAGAGCATAACATCGAAAATTGATGAAATCCCTCTCAACGTGTTTGAGTTTCTCTGCTGACATTGTGACCTTGAATTTATTTATAACATCCTCCTTTGAGATACCATTATGGAACATTTCCTTTATTTGCCTCTTTTCTTCTTTGTTCAGCTGGTTTGGGTCGTCCGGTTTGGCAACAGGAGAGGGATGGCCATAATGCTGTTCAACAAGTGTAACATTAATCTGTAAAGAAAAAATGTTCCAGTGAATAAACATGGGGTAAAGCCGGTAAAGAGTTGGACAATATCTAATCCAAATAAGGCAGCCAATAAGCTAGATTATAAATCTGTACAAATATTCCTCAAATTCTCATTTTTTGCAATTGTATTGACAACACCAAGCACCAGCAAACAACAATGCCCTTCGAAATTATACTTAGTCGAGTCCCTTTCACAATAGAAGACTTGCAAATTGTGATGTTCTCCAATCCCACAGGACATCCAAAAAGGCTTCTCTCAGAAGCAATGACCACCTATGTAATGCAGGAATGGTGTAATAAGCAAGCAAGGGAGTGAAAATTGTCTTTGAGGTTGGATTTCTAATAATCAGAGTTCATAGAGAAAAAAAAATTGTTGCCCTGGATAATGAACATTCCATGAAAAAAAAAATTGAACCAACAAATAAAAATGAAGACAGAATGTACAGCCTAGTAGTAAACAGAAAAAGATGTTGAAACTAGACTTAAGATCTAATTGCCTATGTACTGATTATTTCCAAAGTAGCTACATTGTTATATATATCTGACTAACATATTGCAAAACAAACCATTTTTACATTATTAAAGCATGCAAGCGCCTGAGGATCACAAATTTGGAAATCAACACAAATCACAGCAGCACATATTTTCAAAATTCAAGTACCGTAGTTGACCCAAATATTTGATACGTAGCTATAAATGTTCTACTCTAACCAAAAGGAGAGAGCTTGTGATGTTATTGGAAGTCATGTATGTGTAGGTATCATACAAAAGCTGCACATGATGCAATGAACGATTATCCAGCAAGGACATAATGCTGGGAACCAGGGCAGTAGAGAGTAACTCTGTATCAGGATGATGTATCTTTCTATTTGAAATATGTTCCACACTGACCTCTGCCAGATAGCAGGAAAAAGTCTACCATTATGAACTCCTAGGCTTGCTAGTACCAAAGCTGCCAAAAATTATACAAAATCTACAAGCACAATCGCAAGCATTAGGTAACTATGGCTGAACTTATTACAGTAGTCTCTACTTCTATAAAACCTCAATACCCATACATTTAGCAATGCATCACTATTTTGAAATACTACTATCATACATAAATAGTGAGAAAAGCAGGATCTGAAAGGTGGCCAAGTACCAAAAAGTAAAAACTATCATATAAGCTGAAAAGATCTTTCCTCAACCCAGATTTGAAAAAATGGAAAAAAGCAAATGTGGAACTCAGCGTATGTTGTTGTTCTTCAATCTGAGCTATTATGTGTCACAAATTTATGCATTATTGGTGAAGCCATAGAATATTGTAAACACTAATCAGAGATTTGAAGAGCAGGACATGGAAACAGTTATGTTCAGTACATGCAATTTTGTAGAACTGAAACCAATTGCAGAGTAAGCCAACATGTAACTAAATATAGTTTTGTTCTTCAATTATAGCAAAATCTATGTATTTAAAAACACAAGGCACAACTACAACCCAGCAAAAACTAGGAAAGCAAAGAAGTACATAGCTACTTACATATGCATACGTATGTACTTCTTTGCTATGAGTTTTTGCCGGGTTGCAGTTGTGCTTAGTGTTTCTCATGAAGGTGGCTTTTTGCATGTTTTCTGAAAGCAAATGCTGCGCATCCCTTCCTGCATCTTCCCCTTTGTTGTTTTGCGGAGTCCTCGCAGGTACTGGCGCGCATAGCTGTGCTGGCCTCTCCTGATTTGATGTACCTGACGATCGGGTGTGCTGAGCCCTTGAGGGGCTGCATAGGTAAGGAACCCTCTCTCAAATAAAGCATGAAGAGCAACAACTACAAAATGGTCATGTTCAGAGCCTGTTTCAAGAAAAATTCAGAGCTAATGTGGAGATCTGCATTCCACGTTCCTCTTTCATTGAGACGTAAAAAATCCATGCATAATTAGTCGATGCCTTAGCATTTAGGAGGTTTGATTGAAGATTCCTCTGGTTGTGTACTAGCTGGTGATTATCGAGGCGGTGACGGTCGCGCTGAGGCGACTGCGGTGGTGAGTCGTGGTGCTGGGAGCGGTGCGCGTGGGCGTGGCGGTGCTGGTGACCGCGAAGATGCTGATAGCCGGGGAGGTGTTGGTGGGGGCAGGGGGGATCCTGGCGGCCGGGGGGATCCTGGCGGCCGAAAGGATGCTGGCGGCCGGGAGGATGCTGGCGGCCGGGAGGATGCTGCCGACCGCGGTGGTGCTGGCGGTCGCGGTAATGCAGGAGTGCGCGGTGCGGCC
The DNA here is from genome assembly GCA_016164225.1 of Gammarus roeselii. Classification (NCBI taxonomy): domain Eukaryota; kingdom Metazoa; phylum Arthropoda; class Malacostraca; order Amphipoda; family Gammaridae; genus Gammarus; species Gammarus roeselii. The sequence goes on along the minus strand of SDVV010027571.1, from coordinate 945 downwards.
GACGGCCGAGGTAGGGTTGGGAGCCGTAGTATTTATTATTATTTGCTTTCATGTTCCACCGGAGTCCCAACGCGAAGTTAATGCAGACTCCCCCGTAGGGCGGTCGAAGAGTTGTGAATTAGGTGACGCGTAGATTAAGAGTTTAAGAGCAGTTTAAACGCAGTCGCAGCAGGTTTAAACGTAGCTGGGGTTGGTCTAAAAGAGTATCTAAGTAAAAAAGTAACACAATAAATTTGACACAGGCACCAAGCAAATTTGGTGCGGCTACAAAGGAAGTTTAACATGAAAAATTATTCAACAATTTTAAAGGAGTAACTAGCGCAGGTACAGAGTAGGCCTAGTACATACAAATCGTATTAAACAATGGATATCAAGCGAGTTTACCCTAAAAGATATGAAGAGCAGGTTTATTTCAGTCGCGGTTGGTCTTGTGTAGAGGAGTGGTAGCGGCTCCCTTCGTTCTCCGCCGGAGCTCCAACGTGTAGTCACAGAGGGCTTCTTCTTGTGGCACGACGGTCCGGTGATTTTGCACAGCTTTGTGCACAAAGTCAAAGTAAGAATTTTCAGTTGGTGCGCAGGGAGGACTGAGAGTTCGGGATCGGAGATGATTCAGATCTAGCAACTTCTACACTACCTCGTAGAGGCCTGTGTGTTTTCCAAAAGCGAACAGTTTTTTCCAGTGTTCCGTTTCCGTGAGCAGGCGTTGTAGGCTGTACGGGGGGCTCAAGAAGGCTCGTCGGGCTGCTGCGAGTGCATCACAATCTACTAGGAAGTGCTTCACACTTATTGCCATTTGGTGGCAACAGGGGCATGGTGGTGCGTTCGGTCCCTTGTCTACGTCCATTAGGTGGTTGTGAGTTATCCAAGTGTGTCCCGTGCATAGACGGTTGATGAACACTTGGTCTCTCCTATTAGAAAACCTGGTGTCCCACTCTCCCACGGATG
>SDVV010027570.1:0-12085 GCA_016164225.1 Gammarus roeselii | reverse complement strand
ATTGCATTATCTTTCAACGATTATTGAGGTCGCTTCATTGCATTATCTTTCAACGATTATTGAGGTCGCTTCATTGCATTATCTTTCAACGATTATTGAGGTCGCTTCATTGCATTATCTTTCAATGATTATTGAGGTCGCTTCATTGCATTATCTTTCAACGATTATTGAGGTCGCTTCATTGCATTATCTTTCAACGATTATTGAGGTCGCTTCATTGCATTATCTTTCAACGATTATTGAGGTCGCTTCATTGCATTATCTTTCAATGATTATTGAGGTCGCTGAATTATATTATCTCTACTGATTTTTGAGGTCGCTGAATTATATTATCTCTACTGATTATTGAGGTCGCTTCATTGCACTATCTTCCACTGACTATTGAGGTCGCTGAATTATATTATCTCTACTGATTATCGAGAGGGTAGAATTGCATTAGCTTCTATTTATTATCAAGATTGCTGAATTGCATTCTCTTTTACTGACCATTGAGGCCACTGAACTGTGTACCCATCCTTTTTACTGAATAAGGGTGTCAATTAATTTTATTCAACACTTGAATGGTTGTATCATCCCAGTTTTTCCGCTTACTGATTGACGGGGTCAATGAATTTTATTTTCCTGCTGAATAATGGGTTCTGTCTAATTAATCCTCTTGCTCATGACCGGGTCAATCAGGTTTATTCCCCTGACGAATAATGAGGTCAATCACGTTCATTCCCGTGCTGAGTGATGGGTTCATTCGACTATAAAGCCTATAAACATAGAGCTGCCGCGTTGCCCACACACTCCGGTGGCAAGCGCATGTGCCCTGAAACGCGATACAGAGAAACCTACCCTCTCCCACGGGGTAGCTACTTCAGTGACAGATACTCACCCAACGCTGCTGAGCTCTCCATCTCCCACCCCTTGTACCTCTGAAACTGAGTCCATAACTCTCATTTCTTCCTCCGATACAGAGCCTTTAATCGCCACCTTAACAGAAAAATCCGCAACAGCAAAACCGGCTCACTGTGAAGCATCAGGCACCAGCACCGGGTCAACAGAAAATACCAAGGCCCCTAAGACAATACTCATTGGTGATATCCTCATGAAAAATGTGCTAACGTCCGACCTTTCAGATGGATGCGCTGTTGAAAAGATGAATATTAATGACTATGGTGCTCTGTTTAAAATCATTGAAAGCGCAAATCCATCCAAAAAATTACATCATTGTGCTCACGGACTACGTCGAAAATGAGGTAGTAATCAAAATAACCACCGCAACTTCAACGAAAACCAAAATGCTAGGACGTACATGGCAGAACCCCTCAATCTGAAAACAATGAAACAGAGGTGCCGTTTCATGAGTCTTTGCCACTCCTTGAGGCTCAAAGTTATCCCAACAGGCAAACTAGGAGACGAATCCACTAGTGCCCCCGACAAAAGATTGTTTTGTTCGGAGAATGCTAGTCTAAACAATGATGGAATTATAAGATTCTTCAACACGTTAGCGCGTTACGTTCCTCAGAGGATTGTGGTATTACCATCCCTGTACTATAAGAATGTCAGAAGCAAGCAATCTTTACTCTGGTCTCCTCCCTTCTTCTACTTCCCTCCATCATATGGCCATCATCTCGTACCATCACCCCATCACACGTCAACAAATGATATCTACTTGCAGACAACTCACATCCTAGCGCCCTCTCATCACCCCCAAACTAAAATTCAAACTAAAAATCAGCAATTAGTGACTCCTTATCATCACCACACTATTAGCTCCCATGCACCGCCTTTTCAACACGGTCGCAGCAATAGCGTCCCCTCAGCGTTTCCTCATTTCTTCTCCTACCCTCCTCCCCCACTACACACTACTCACACAAATTTGTCCAACTATGCTTGCAACACAGCCCCAATCCTCCCCTCTCGCTACCATTCCCTTACCTCAGCCAAAACTTCGACTCTACCTATTCCGCTAATCCCTCCCATATATTACCCCCATCCTCCCATTCTTTCCTCGAGCTCCCACTCTCGTTACCTTTCCTTACCCTCAACACAAACTCCAACATTACCTATCTCGTCAATCCCTTCCATATATTACCCCCCTACACCCATTCTTTCCTCAAGCTCCCACTTTCGCTACCATTCCCTCATCTCAGTTCAAAATCCAACTTTACCTATCCCGCCAATCCCTCCTATATATTACTCCTCTCCATCCATTCTTTCCGCAAGCTCCCACCAGTCTCTAGCCTCAGCCCAAAGTCCAACTCTACCTTGCAGGCTAATCCCTTTCATATATTACCCCCCTCCACCCATTCCTTCCTCAAGCACGGTTCAGCCATCCTCAGCCATGACTCTCTTCAATCGCCGATTTAAATTTAAATTTAAATTTGTTGGTTCTGGTCAGTCTCCCCGGCTCCAACCCACCCTCAATAACAAGAACAAAACCGAAAGCAATGGTATTCCAAACATACAAAAAATGCCACTCGAGAGTTAGCAACCAGATTCTTAGATAACAACAGTAGGAGTGTTACTGAAGGGCATATTAAAAATCTATATGAGGGTGGCGTTGCTGACACAAAAAACAATAAAACGGATGAACGAACGCCAATGCAGGTGACGGAAAACTTGCAACAACTCCCCAAAAACACCAACATTGATACCATTCTCAATGATTTAAGATAAGAAAGACATTCAACACTTGCAGACGTACATTGTATGATTCACGCGGTGGAAGGATCCGTAGTAAAACAAACAGGAATTAACGATGAAAACATCTTAGAGGTGATAAAAACTAAAGCAATGGAGGAATCCTTCAACTACATAGAAGATAACGAAGCCTTCACGGAGGGAAAATAAATGATAGGTTCCTCTCCGAGATAGAAAAGTATTCTGAAAACAAAGGGTACAATAGCAGTTTTGGCGATCTAGTCCACGCAATTCTCAGAAACGCACTCTAAATACAAAGCACAATCTTAGATGAAACAAACCCGAACATTGTAACAAAAACTGTAATTAATCCGACCGGATTTAAGAGTGATGAAGCTGCTCAATACTCAATATTTGTAGCCAAGAAAAAGGACCACTATAGTAGTCTTGCACCTAGCCACCCGCTGAAGCCACATTTTGAACCACAAAATATTGTAGCGAAGCGAAACAAGCATGCAGAAACAAATGTGCAGTGTTCCAATAGGTATTCTCCTTTGCAATACGACAATGATTCATCCATATTCGATGAAGAGATGCCTCTGCAATCATCCCAAAGCGACACCAACTGTCTTGTAAGTAAAAACAAATGACTAAAGGCACAAACTGTTTAATCTGGGAGCAACAACCACCCCTCAGCAACTTATCTGCAAATACCCACCAGAACCTAAATAATATCGTGATTAAACATATAAACGTTAGAAGCTTAAGAACCAAGATGGATCACATCAAAATGACGATGAAAGAGGACTCGATTGACATCCTATGTCTGACTGGAACCTGGCTGGAATCTGACATTAACCCTACCTTCATCGAGATTGACGGCTTCAATGTTTATAGAAAAGATAGAGAAAGGAAAGGTGGTGGAACCGTGATTTATGTGCGAGAAGAATATACCTCTTCTCAAGTAATGCTTAGCGACAGTAATGAAGTTGATGACCTTTGGGTGAACAACCAGGTGCAAAAAAACCAGATCGTTTGTTGATGGTTCTCTTTACAGACCACCCTAAGCAAGTGTAGACTCTTTTCAATACATTGAAGAAAGATTTCGAGAAGCGATCCGCTTAGGAAAGACACTGTACATTTTGGAAGATTTCAATGATGATCAATTGAAATTGAAATCCAACAATATGAAGCCGATTTTAGACAGACTCGTGCTACATCAGCTCATAAAAAGTGCAACAAGAATTACTCCCAAATCCCAAACTGTATTGGATCTGCTCATAAGTAACAGTCCGTCTTCCATTGTTACCACAGACGTAGAGCCGAATTCTTTCTCTGACCACCATGAAATAAACTGTACCATTAACATCAGAAAAGAGAAGAAACAAGTATACAGAATAACCTGTCAGACAAAAAGAAATTACACCGCGGATAATTTCAGAGCACAACAAGTGGCAAACATTGAGATGGCAAAACCGATACATAGCGCAAATAACGTCACAGAGCAAGCCCAATTACTCACAGACTATCTTCTCACATGTCTGAATGCGATGGCGCCAACGGAAACTAAAACAATGAAAAGCATGCCAATTCAATGGATTACAGAAAAACTGCAAAACGAAATTGCACTTAGAAAATATCTCAAACGCAGAGCAAAACGAAGCATCACTTGGTAAGAATTATTTCGAATTCAAAATCTAAGGGTCAAACGAGAAGTCAGGAGGGCAAAAATTAAATGCCATCATGAGGAACTAGAACAGCGCAAAAACAATCAAAAAGAAACGGGGAATTTACTAGAAATAATAGTTCCCTACAAAAAAAATTACCTCACCTATTTATCCGAATACTCAAACAGCTTCAAAAAAGTTCAACAGCTACTTCGCTGGAGTTGAGAAACAGGTTTTCGAAGATGTAACCCAGGAAGCTTATCAAGAATTACAGAGGGACGTAACAGATACATGGAGTCCAAAAGCTTTGGATGAGACAGCGACCTAGAAGCAAACGTCAAATGGAAACCAAAGCAAGTATCGCAACACGATGTAAAACGAGCTGTTTTTGCCTTCAGGAACACAAATTCAACAGGAATAGATGGTTTAGCCCAACAATTTCTGAAAGACAGCCTTTTGGTTACCTTGCCTTATATCAGCACAGTTATTAACACCTCTTTGGTGAAGTTGGTAATTTATATACATTGATTATGGGCAAGTGCCCATTGACAAACCAAGTTGTTGATAGTAATGAGCTTCGGTGAGCAATAATAATTCAAGTAAACACTGTGCTTTCACTTTCAAGGCACAATCTGACTCCAAGTTATGCTATCCTTTTTTTTACAAATGAGGTTGAGTATTATGGGCAAGCCCCTATAAAACAGACACAAGGACAAGGACAAGGCGGAGGTACTTTATCTTTGGTATTGATCCCAACTTAACTGAATGAAGACATCCAAAGGTATTATAGAAGGGGAAAAGAAGGGAGACAGGAAAGCCGGCAAGAAAATTTTGGTGGCGTTGTTAAATTCTAATTATCTTTGGGGGAACTTTTTTTGGAATTTGGTGAGATGCAGTCAAGAATTCTGTTTTCTGCTCGCCTGATGAGGTTCACGTACTATGGAGATAGTGTCCCCTTGTGTCCTTGTTGCAGCAGGCTGAAAGGCTGCACATAAAATATTCTTGGCTAAAAAAAAGGGTGCCACATAGGAGATAATCACATACCATTCTGCCTGCCTCAAACAGGCAGGCAGATTGGGTGGATGTAATAAAACCAATTAGATATCACAATAAGAGTATCACAAGAGAAATATACCACCAAAGGGTGTAGCTCCAAGGAATAAAAAATGGAAGTCATAAGCTCCTTACTGCATGAAACTTACTGGCCAAGATATTATGTTCATGTCCCAGAATATACATTCTGGATGTATAATAGTTAAGAGAGAGCTGTCAATATTTAAAAAATGTTATTTACACTAAATAGGCTCTATATAGCTATACATATCTATAAATAGGCATGGATCAAGGTAGGGTGCTACTCAGATCTAAAGATTGCTATCATGTTAGCATAACACCAATTTGAAAATCCTATTATAGCCTTTGGCCGAGGAATTTCCCTTAGCTAGCTGCTATGGCTTTGAATTCAGTTGAAATCTTGCATCCAGGTATTTACAATAGTGTCTTGCTGCAGGAATCTGCAACTGGATTTATTAGTCTGCTCTACACTGGGATAGCGCATATTAAACAGTGTTATTCTCACCTGTCTTCTGTGGAGCAATATCCAAGGGAAGCCTAAGACCCTAAGTTGCACTGGCCCAGGCTATCTAGCCTAGCTATAGGCTTGGCCTGCAACAGAAATATCAGTTTCGGCTGGTTTCTTTCTTTGCCTCTGTGGCCACAGTTTCACTTCCTTAAGTCTTATACCATTCAGAACCTCCTTGCCCGTATTTGTATGCAAGGATATAATAACTACTGCCACGAGGACTATGTTTTTGTCCCTGTCCACGAAGAGTCTAGAAAAACCCCGCTCAGCTTGTTGCCCGGAAGGCGTTGTTGCCAGATTTGTGTCAAGGTATTTCTCTGAATCATTTATTCCTTCTGATGCATGTTACATGGCTTCTTGTGCGTGGGTAAACATATTTATTTAGTTAAAATATGTATTTGTTGCACTGCCATTACGGTTGAAAGCAGTTTTTACTAGCTGAACGGAAATGTTGTAGCTACCTACAGAGAGATGCAACAATCAGATCAAAAGATGCGATTGCTTAGTAGTAATAGGTGCTTGTGATGCACGTATAATGTGTTTAGTGTTATTAGGATAATGTAGGGTCAATTTAGGACCTCTACACCTACATAGCAAGTGAAACTTTCCAGAGATCTGGAAGCATGCAATCATCAAAGTAATTCATCAAATTTGGGACATGAATGAACCATCCACCTTTAGACCGATCAGTCTTTTGCCTGTCCTATACAAGATTCTAGAAAGGGTAATATCTATCCAATTTGATTGATAACCTGGAATCACACAAACTGTTGAATGACTGAAAGTACGCGAAACTTGTCAACAGAATACGCACTTATGAGCATCACTGAAGATCTGTACAAAAACTTTGATGAGGGGCAGATATCTCTGCTGATATTGCTAGACTTATCGAAAGCATTCGACAGTGTAAGCCACAAAATTATTTTTGATAAACTCAGCAACATCGGAATAGACCCTACTTGGTTCGAAAGTTATCTGATGATTCGTCAACAGACAGTTAAACTCGATAAAGCAATTATGTCAAATTCGGCCACAGTTGCCTTTGGGGTCCCTCAAGGTTTGATACTTGGCCCCCTGTTGTACCTGGTCTTTGTAAATGACATCGACTGCAAAATACCAAAAAATCAAGCAAAAATGGTAATGTACGCCGATGATGTTTAAATATTGCTTTCACAAAAAACGTCAGATCTGAATGCGCTGAAAGACGACGATAAGACAGCCGTAACTAATCTGAAATCTTGGTATGATAAAAATGGACTCAAGCTCAACTCTGAAAAAACAAAATGCTTCTTGTTCGGCTCGAACTCGAAAAGAAAAGCAGTTCCAAATTATTTTTCTATCAGGTTAGGCAAATCTGACATTCCTGTTGAAGATAACGTTATAAGTCTAGGAGTATGGTTTGATCCCGATCTTTCCTTCAAACACCACGTAACTACTTTGTGTTCCAATTTGAATGGGACACTTGTGTTCCTAAACTCTGCAAAAAAAGAATTGGACTTCAAATCAAGATTACTGATTGTCAACGCTTTAGTATTTTCTCACATTAACTACTGTCTTTCAATTTGGGGGAAATGCACCAAATCTCAAAGAGAGAAAGTGCAACGTTGGATAAATTTTGCGGCAAGAACAACATGCGATGGTAGCCACAGAAAACGAAACCACGTAAGTCCTCTCATCGAAAAATTACAGTGGCTCAATATTGACAACAAACTGGCACTCCATGAGTCGATCAGAATTCATAAAGATCTTCTAGAAAAACACTCACCCGGCAGCCAAAGACTCATTTATTCTCGCGGTGAAAAGAACAATCGATTCACGAGAAATATTGATACTCTGCTCGTTGAACACAGGAAAACAGAAACCGTCTGTCGAGCTTTTTCGATCACTGGACCAAAATCCTGGAACAACCTCCCAACAAGCCTCAAGAATCTTGAATCCAACATGTCCTTCAAGAATAGGCTTAATGAACATCTATTGGCAGATCAATTCAAAATCGTAACTTTGCCCACCAACACAAGCTAAATGCATAACACCAGTAACCAGAAAATGCATTCTGTTCTTGAGCATGTCCGAATCCACCACCACCATCCCTCTCAATATTGAAACCCCATCTAATCGTTTTTACTCTGACGATACATATGTTTTCTATGTTGCTACCGATCACAATTATCTTTGCCAATTACCATAAGTGTTAACTAGAGTTTCGTCTATTTCTATATTTTAAATGTTCCTGTTCGTTTAAGTATAATTAAAATACAAACTCAGTCTTTTCGAGGAACGATAGGCAGCTTCTAACTTTGACTAAGGTTAACTCGATTTTAATATCACTCATTGAACTCGTTCTAACAATTACCGTACCATTTTTGATGATACAATCATTGCCTTATAAGCTAATACTCTACCTTGTCTTTTATAATGGAAGTATTTTCATCCGGCTTGTGTACTCCAGCATTGGATTATTCTGATTCATTGATACTTAGCTGTAACTGGTAATTATATCTCCACACTTATCACAATTGCCCCTGCCAATTACCCTTGGTGTTAACTAACGTCTCATATATTTCAATGTCTCAATCTGTTTAGAGTGTGCTCCGTCAGTCGATGAATAATATGTAGCCGCTCGCATTAATTTATTTATACTAATATAAATAAATTGATGAATTCTACCAATTACCGTACCATTTTTAAGTTGCAATCGCCACCATAAAAGGTAACAGTGTTCCTTATTCTTCTCTTGGAAAACTCCGTCCATCTGAGTTTTGTACTCCCCCACTGAATTATACTGATTGTCGTCCATAGATGTAAGTAGGTTTGTGGGCGTATATGAGTGTATTTGTAAGTTTTACCAGTATATGTATTTGTATATATATGTACGTGCATGTATATGTATATTTATATGAATATATAGGTGTTGGTATACATTAAATGGTATATTGTGTATTCCATTCGGTTCCATGAAAGACAAGCCAGCCGCCTACTAGAGATGAGTTACGATGTATTCAATAATTTTGGATTTATCAATCCCATGCCCATGAGTTTCTCACTTAAAAATATAGCACATATTGTGGAAACTGTTTTGCAACACGAAGTAGCTACAAATCGGCCGCCGAAAGGAGATGTGCTGTCACAAATTCATTTTTATTTCTCGCTTCGCTAATTCAAATACTACATTTTAAAAAATAGGTCCGATGAGTTAGACCTAAGTATTGAAAACCCATTGCTAGACGATGGAAATAAACGAGTTAATAATAATAATGTAGGCTATCTCAGTAAATAGATAACTTCATCATGTGGTAATTGAGACTTGGGAGCCAATGTACATTCTGTCAAATAGAGTAAGTAGCAATTATTAGCACACATCAACAGACACTGATATTATTAAGCAACAGAATTGGGCACTCACAGACCATTGGTAGTTGCCCATTGTATGAATGGAAAGTATAAATGAATGATTACTTACGGAATGAATGAAAGGAATGTCAATGCATCAGACATGTCGGTGTGCGAGTTGTCTGATGATAAAACAATATATCAATGACTGCCAAGTCTTAGCAAATAGTATGATATGAAACATCATAATCAAGTCCCAGCATTTCGTGGCAACGCTTTCAAATGTAAACATTGCCAGTTTAAATATCCGCTTGCAGCTTGCAGTGTCACGTTCTGCACACCTCACCAATTCAAATAACCTTTATGCACTTATAAATTTCAAACATCAATTCTCACAACTCTCTGGCAACACCACACAGGACCAAATCCTAATCTGAACCAGCAAAAAATATTTTTTCTTCTTGTGGGAACAGTGATAAGAACCATCCTGTATCCTGTAGCATCATACAGGAACATCATCAACCCGTGGCATTCCTGTTGGATGCAGTATAGGTACTCAATTCATGAGCAAATCTACCTACTCTTTGAAGGTATTGATAACTCTTTGGTCGTGTTCTATCATGTTACAATTAGTTATTGGACCGCCGTGGCCGATTGGTTAGCGTATCCGACTGCAGTGTCCGCCTCTCGTGCTGCATGTCGTGAGTTCGAACCTCGGCTTGGACACGGCAGTCTTGTGGCGGGGAGATTGTGCGCCTCACCCCTCAGTGTCACCCTTACATAGTCACCCATCTAATTAGGGGGAAACGGATGTTATGTCCACATACATACAATTAGTTATTAACAGCAATACTTGCCACATGTAAGCAGGGGAACTGATGAAAAAATTCATGCACTATATTGCTGTGCACCCACTATCAGCTATAGGAGTGAAACATATCTTACCATCCACACCTAGTCACAATGCTCAATTACAAGTAAGGATGAACCCTGTATTTGACTGATATGTTAACTATCTGGCCGAACTTAGGTTTTTCGTTGTTCCAATTTTTGTATCCAGGTTGAAATGACTGTTTTTCCTTGAGGAGTTTGTTCTCCAGGCTGCGAATCATCCTCTCCAGTGTTGTTTGAATCTCTCTTGAAGATGGTCGGTTTCCTGTGACCAGACTATGTTTCGAAAATCAATTTCATGCATGCACGAAGCCATGTATACTCTGAGCAGTGTTGCTGTGCTGTAACTGGAGTGTGAATTTTGGTTCGTCGGTGCTAATATACAAACTGTAGTGTTTGATTCCGCGAACTCGGTGAGGATTTTATTCGTAGCTTTCACAGTGCCGTTTATAGATGTATTGCCGTTGACCAGTAATGCGTGTTATGTGTGTCGGTATTTCCCGCATCTTATTTCTTTCATGAATGGGCTGTTATGGTGTTAAGTGAATTAGCCACCAAATCAATATTGAAAGTGAACCTGGACTGTGAGATTGGGCGAGTGTCCTGACGCTCGTTCTGAAGGATTTGCCAGTTACGGGAAGATTCAGGTAGAGTACTGTTTTTTTTTGTAGCGATGGCCATTATCCATCCTCGATAGGTTGTCTATGTTCAGTTGGAAGTGCCTTTAATGCCCATTGAACCTTGATTTCATTATCGCTGAGGCCACGTACGGAGAAATCATTCTCTAACAAGTTGAACCAAAATACTGTGGCTTCAGGCATGAAAGGTGTAACAGTGAAGTCTTATGAGACCATGTTCAAACTCTGAGTATTGCTTGGACTAACTTCACTGTAGGGACTGGTATTGTTGCAGCTTTGCCGTTACAGATGAATGGTATTTTAAATATTCTCCATATGATCACGACCTATAGAGATAACATTTTACTGTCGTGCGTTACCCAAATGTTCCCAATTCATCTCTACTACCTTGATAACTTGAAGTGCGGGTCACCAGCGTGGTGTTGAATTAATTATAGTGTTTTGACTGTTAATTTAGTCTTAAATTGGATTAAAAACCCTTTAGAGTAGCTATTTTGAGGGTGAAAATAGCTCTGCATTAATTCCTCTTGACCAATAAAGTAGCCTGAATTTGAAATGTCTTCGGCCTCCAAAATCCTAGCAAGGTGGAATTAGCTCCCCCTTTGAAATTATACAGGTTACTGATACACAATATAAAATAATCGGTATTTATTGCTGAACATACCTTGAGGTCTTCGGGTCAAGGCAGGCAATGTGTATTTGATTGGAAAAGAATGTGAAACTAGAAAGAGGTAGGGGATAGTCTGGTTCGGTGTACTGCTGAAGAAGTTATAATCAACCACGATCAGTTAATGAAATTAATTTCCGTATGATCCCTGATGCACCCTCTGTGGCAGTCGCCGTCAACTGTTAGGGCAGGGGATTAACCCAAGAAAATTGCAAAGTATCATCTGACCGTCGTCCGTAGGTCGCCGTCCGCTGTCTGACGTCCGTTCACCGTCGTCCGTTAACCGTCGTCCGTTGACCGTCGTCCAACTAACTCCTACGGAGACTTACCTGCACTCGAGCCGACCCTTACACTGCAAGGGATTATCAGGGGATTAGGGCCTGGCCGTTGCTAACCGCTAATTTTATATGGGGTGGCCAGATGAGAAACCTGCAGCAGAGGTAAGTATTGAAGGATACTGTAGCGAGCTATGACACTGCGCTGGTGAAAGGCATACTGACATCGGGATACCGTATAGTCATGAAGTTGTGTATGTAATTGCTTAATAAAAAATCCTTTCCTTGATAAAAAATCTTTTCGATACTTGTTTCTATTATCCTATACCCAGCAGTCCTGCATTTAAAATTTGCAATTAAATCGTGAGAGTCAATACGTCCAACAAGACAACGGTGAACGCGCAATA
>SDVV010027569.1:0-12086 GCA_016164225.1 Gammarus roeselii | reverse complement strand
CACCCGCCTTCTCGCACACCACTCACAAGTACAACTGCTCGACATCGCTATCACCCGCCTTCTCGCACACCACTCATAAGTACCACTGGTCGACATCGCTAACACCCGCCTTCCTGCACACCACTCAGAAGTACCACTGCTCTACATCGCTAACATCCGCCTTCTCGCACACCACTTAGAAGTACCACTGCTCTACATCGCTAACATCCGCCTTCTCGCACACCACTCACAAGTACCACTGCTCTACATCGCTAACACCCGCCTTCTCGCACACCACTCAGAAGTACCACTGCTCTACATCGCTAACATCCGCCTTCTCGCACACCACTCACACGTACCACTGCTCAACATCGCTAACTTCCGCGGGTACTTTCCAAGTTCTGGTCACAGTAGGTCTCCGCCCTCATTGGTATTTTCCTGGATAGTACCAATAGATAGTTAGGTACCGATTAGCAGTTGACTTAAATATCACATGATTGTTTTCGCTAGAAGCGGGAACCTCGTAAAAATTATATTGCAGAAATCATTTGGAAGTTAAATTCAGATGTAAATGGTGTACACAAATGCTATTTGAAGTTAGACTATTTCCTTGAGAAGTGTAAATTGCTGCTTATTGAAATATTTTTCATGAACGGATTTATTTTCATTACCCTCCTCGCGCACCACTGCCAGGAACGCTACTGTTCCTACGTTGCAAATCATTACCCTCCTTCCGCAGCACTCCCAGGACCGATACAGTCCCTCCGTTGTACATCACTGCCTTCCCTCCGCACCACTCCCAGGAATGCTTATGTTGCATCGTTGTACAGAAGCGAAAGGAAATTCGTTTATGGTTAATCTACAACCGAAAAAACAAACTCGAATTTTTCCCGTGGAATTTACCATTAAATCGAAAATGTTGATGATATTATGACTGAACAAAGCTTCTTAATGAGTAGTACAAATTAAAATTTCGATGAGTTCAAATATCGAACGGGAAATTAACATAGCAGCTTTTTCTCAATCCTCAATCATAAACTAAATTTCTTCTACTACTGTACATCCCTTCCCTGCTTGCTCACCACCCATAGGAACGTCCGCCGATGAATTCTACCAGTCTTGCTTAATTCTCTCAACTATAATCTCGAAGCATCACTACTCTCCATGCATAGAGTCCTCCCTCTTTCATCCACATATCATCCTCAGTAGATCACAGTCATCCGTGCTGATTGCATCAGAACCCTACGCCTACAGTAGGGAACAAATGTTCAGTAGATCACTGTCATCCGTGCTGATTGCATCAGTACCCTACGCGCACAGTAGGGAACAAATGCTCAGTAGATCACTGTCATCCGTGCTGATTGCATCAGTACCCTACGCCCACAGTAGGGAACAAATGTTCAGTAGATCACTGTCATCCGTGCTGATTGCATCAGTACCCTACGCGCACAGTAGGGAACAAATGTTCAGTAGATCACTGTCATCCGTGCTGATTGCATCAGTACCCGACGCGCACAGTAGGGAACAAATGCTCAGTAGATCACTGTCATCCGTGCTGATTGCATCAGTACCCTACGCGCACAGTAGGGAACAAAGGTTAACATATCAGGACTGAAGGGATTACGTCATTTAGCTACGAAGAATTCTAACTCAGGATTAGAGGGTGTTTCTCTGCCTATTCCTCAATGAATTGTCAATTTTGCCAAAACAATTTAAATATCTGGAATATTTCGGAGATTGTTATGTCGGTTAGACCACGTATGTATGTAAACCTAAGGGGTATTATCTCTCATACTTCACAATACATACACCAGCTCGTGCGTCCTCTCGCTCCATGGATGTTATTTCATTGCCTCATTTTCGATGCTTCAATTCATTAAACGTTTTAAATGTTTCCTGATAACTTCGAAGTCAAGTTCACTCAAATGTAATTAATTTATGAATGGATATTTCCGTTGATTTTTATTAATGGTTGTTCAACAAATCAACAACAACGATGGAAGGAGGCATGGCGGGGGAAAGATTCATCGGAGGGAAAGACGAATTAACCGGAGGAGATTAATTGCATGGGATCATGTTCATAGTGGAGGCAAATCCCTAAGCTGGGAATTTATTCACCGCCTTGGAAAGAACCATTGATGGATCAGTATTCTTTCCAAGATTAGTTGTGAGACGAAAGAATCATTGGAAGAGTAGGTTTAATTTCAAGATTCGTTTTGCGAAAATGACTTTCTAGGGAACCGTAATCATTCCAAGAAGCAGTGTGAGAAAATATAATCAATGAGTCAGTATTCATTCCAAGATTAGATGTGAGATGATGGTATCATTTAGTTAGTCGTATTCATTCAAAGATTAGATGCGAGATGATGGTATCATTTATTGAGTCGTATTCATTACAAGATTAGATGCGAGATGATGGTATCATTTAGTGAGTCGTATTCATTCAAAGATTAGATGTGAGATGATGGTATCATTTAGGGAGTCGTATTCATTCCAAGATTAGATGTGAGATGATGGTATCATTTAGGGAGTCGTATTCATTCCAAGATTAGATGTGAGATGATGGTATCATTTAGGGAGTCGTATTCATTCCAAGATTAGATGTGAGATGATGGTATCATTTAGGGAGTCGTATTCATTCCAAGATTAGATGTGAGATGATGGTATCATTTAGGGAGTCGTATTCATTCCAAGATTAGATGCGAGATGATGGTATCATTTAGTGAGTCGTATTCATTTCAAGATTGAATGTGAGATGACGGAATCATCGAGGGAGAGTATTCATCCAAAGAAGAGATTCGTTGTGCAGCTAATTGTGGTGATTCAAATTTTGCAAAAAAAAAATCCAATGTGACGTTGAGAATGTTTAAATTTATGATACAATCCAGACATACGTGTATGCGTTGTAATCTTTTCATTTCAGTTATGTTGCGTTTCAATCAATCTTAATATACAATGAACAAAGATACATCAATATTGAACACTGCTAGTAGAGACAGAGAACACTTTATAAGGTTTTGTAATTCCACGTATAAGTCAAGGAATCAATTATTCAGCAAATAGGACAATTATATAAATACGACTGATTTAATTTTTCATTCCCACATTTTATTGTCGTCTAGATATATTTCTTGCCCAGTAACCTCCGTGCATCATCTGTGCGTCTTCACAATCATAATTATGAGCTAATGAGAGGGGAGACGAGCATTGTGAGGGAGAGGACGTTAGTGAGAACTTGAACGTCTTCATTATGAGAGTTGCATTACGGCCTAAGAGGTGAGTTATTGGAAGCCATGATTGGAAAATCAGAATCTGTCGAGACCATTCGGAGCAATGCTAGTTGAGAATGACTGTGTTGAAAGAAGCCATAAATGACAAAAGAAACCTCTCCAGTTCATGAGTCTTGCTTGATTTATCGATCACGGAATAAACTGCACAATACTCTTCCTTAGCCCATTAGTCTCACGGGACTAATAGATCACGGAATAAACTGCACAATACTCTTCCTTAGCCCATTAGTCTCACGAGACTTATCGATCACGGAATAAACTGCACAATACTCTTCCATAGTCCATTAGTCTCACGAGACTTATCGATCACGGAATAAACTGCACAATACTCTTCCTTAGCCCATTAGTCTCACGAGACTTATGGATCACGGAATAAACTGCACAATACTCTTCCTTAGCCCATTAGTCTCACGAGACTAATCGATCACGGAATAAATTGCACACTACCCTTCCTTAGTCCATTAGTCTCACGGGACTAATCGCAAATTGCTAATTAAATGCTGAGAAGAGGATCTGCCTCGTAACACAAAGAAAACCTTATGCAATTTAGTAAGACGAGGGAGATTTTGCAAGAAGGAAAGGAAGCTCGATTAATCTAAGCTAGGAACAAACGAGATGACGGTCTGCTTCACCATTCTCGTTAGAGCTCACTTCCTGTATCGTGACTCATATAAACCATACTTCTACTCCTGGGAATAATTTCTTAGACCGGAATCTTATATATGAATATAAAAGATTGATCACGATAGGATGTGGGTACTTGTATTGTTAATTACAATCCAAGTCTTGAGAAAATATTTTATAAAATCGCCCTGTACAAATAAGAAGAATTGAAACTACTGCAATTTGCTCTTTTTTTGTATGTTATGACGTATAACGGCACCGCTAAAAATTACGATGCATTAGAGGAAAATCCAAAAATTAAACAAAAAATTATCAACGAATTATTAATTTTAAAAATGTCAAGCGAGTCATTGTGAATTAAATGTATTCGATGTCGGTGTAACATGTTTAACGAGCACCAAAACTGCAATATTTATACGGATGACTGGAGCATCCAATGCTCTTGCAAGGCTGTTCAACCATACACAACTATTGCGGCATTGTGATCGACAGCTACATTAACAAAACATTACTTGGACCATTGATAATGAATAGAAATATATATTTCAAAGAACTCACATGCACGCTAGGCATAAATCAATTACTCTGACCGTTCCCATCCCATCTGATTCATCCAGTTTAGTGAACCGTATAGTGTCCTTACACAGCGGGGCCAACTTTATTCATGATTTACAGTAAAATTATCTGCATCACCGTTGTTTGAATCCTGAATAAAGAGAACAGTAGCAATTTCGTTTCCAATTCCATATACTTTGTCCGACTGACGTGTTAACCCTGTCTATTTAAATGAGGTCATTCCCTGTGCAAACCTTTCCCTCATTCATCTTCTTAAAAAGCCGTTCCCTGCGGCCAAGTTGCCAATCGAGTCAACGAGGCCTCTGGCGGCGGCCTAATTCTTGGTAATCTACCAAAGGATTCTCTAGAGACTATTTGATTTTGAGTTCTTCATGTAAGAAATGTAATGTCAACAGATCAGTACATACAAGGAGCACCCAATCAGCAAGTGCTCAACAAATATCGCAAGCAGCTGACCCAAAATATGCTCAACGAATGTACTAACATGACAAATACCTGTTAAGATGCCGCCCAACTCCCCTCACATTAGCTCTCTTAAATGAAGAGCATGCCCTGAGTGAAGCCGAGCTGACTAGAATGGTAAAACTATTTTGTTAATACCCTTTATTCCCCCCCCCTTATCCAGGAGTCGTCATTAGAGAACCTCAGTATTAACAAAAGATATATTTCAACATTGATTACCGGAATATATTGGCTCTCCATGTAGAAGGTTTCTTGAAAATGTATGAAAAATATCATTTAATGCCTTGATGCCAATGAATTGTTTCTGTTAGTGCATCATGCACTCCCATAGGACCGCCGCTCTTTTCACTACAATTGGCTCGTAAATTCATTTTATAAAATGGGAGAGTTAGAAAAGACCTCATCTCCTGTCATCGATCCCTTGTCAGCCATTAGGTCTTCACTAAAGAGCTTCTTTTGACTGTACATACAAACAGATCTTAGACATACGAGCAGCGGAGGAGAAGACGGACATTGTATTTTTGACGCACACAGATACAGATTCGGATACCATATATGACATTTGCTCAAAGGCGGATGCTGTTGCAGATATTTCCAGTGCAATACTTTTCAATGATAAAGCAGTCAATTACATACAGATCCATTATTTGGTGTTGACTTTTTCATTGGTCGGTATGAAGACAGTGACCCCAACCTCTGAGGCAAGCCGGTAGGCATACCAATGGGAAAAATATGAGTCCGCTGAGCGTATGGGCGTGTCCGAATTATCATTATAATGTCTATACACAATTTAAGAGCCTTCCGATCATTTGGAAAGAAGAAATTTCCTACGCGATATAAGTGAAAAATCTGTTTAAAGTCGAAAATTACATATTTTTCCACTAATCAGAGTTCCTAGATAGATGAGAGAGATAGCCAATCACTTTGATAGTCCGATTATAGGTAAACTCAGAGTTCCTAGATAGATAAGAGAAATAGCCAATCACTTAATTAAAGTAGCGTAGTTGATAATGAAGTTTCATGTCGTATGTATAAGAATTTATTTATTTCCTAAAAAATTAAAAACCCATTGCCACACGATGGAAATAAAAGAGCTACTAATAATAATAGTAATAAACTTTGATAGTCTGACTATGGGTAAACTCAGAGTTCCTAGATAGATAAGAGAAATAGCCAATCACTTTGATAGTCCGATTATAGGTAAACTTCCACCACTATCAAGGTTTCCGGCCGTCAACGAATTGAGTTATTTAAATACCGTCGCTCGTGTCTGGACTTGAACTACTTCCACGTACATGTGGTGCATGTTAATGGTTCTTCCTTTGACTGCAACATTGATCGGATAGCTCAACCTGGCAACAGTTTGAATTTTGTGCTAACCATCTTGAAAGGAATTAGTCTCTTCATCAATAATCAAAACAACCAAGTTGAATACCCAGTCACTTAACGCGAGAGGTAACCAGTTGCAATCGGAGGATCATTTTTGGTAACAGTATATAGAAAAGCGTGACCAAGTAACAGACAGACAAACGACAAACGCAAGTGTTTGTGATGGTATAGATTCCGCTTCAGAGTAAATACAGCAAAAATGAATTTGCAAAAGAACGTGCACCAACTGCTCGTCGGAGGACAGAATCTGCCATCAACTAAAAGATGGTGTATTTTGATGGCACCTCTCAACATAGAGCTCCTGCCTCCACGACATAAAGAAGTAATTCCAGATAAGAATGCAACGGCCTCTGCTCCTTAATAGTTACTGCCTTGTTCAGTGGAATCTTAGAAGGACATCAGGAGGCATTAAGAGGATCACGGGATTTGAGATACGGTGGTAGACCGTCCTTGAGCTGACAGATGAGGCCATTAAAGATGAAGAAGGGGTGCAGGAAGAGTACAAAGGTCTCACATTCTGCGGACCCAAACAGTCTAGGATGCCTAACGTGCGTATGAATTGTTGTAGTATAGAGCTTATAGTCTTCCCATTTCTGAAGCTAAGTGTTTCATAAGTGAAAATAGTGCGTGCTTTTACATGGACATTACTGTCGTGTCGCAAACGGCAAAGCTCTACGACAATAAACTTCCACTGATTCGAGAATCAGCACTGCACGGCAAAGGTGCACGATTGTGCTCATCGAGAAATTGCACCCTTTTAATACACAACAGTTGGTTTGATAGGAAGTCTCAGGCAGCTCTACTTTGCTGTAGGTTTCAGGAAATTTTGGACATTGGACTCCGTGGTATGTTTTACACATTGCGAACGTCACACGCCCCTGACCTAACAATAGTCTTGATGGATGAATATTAAACGAAGACCGCATGAACAAACTTCGCCTGACATACCTTAAACACGTTTCAAGGACTTCCAAATAGGTTCCTGTGAAATTTCGAATCGTTCCCATTTACTTCACGCATCTCGAATGCTATGAGAAAGGATCTGTCCGCGTCAAAATTTCTCCATGGCACATATCGACTTGAGGCTGCCTGTTTAAGGTGCTCTGTATGTAGTGATTCATTGTATAGAGTTTGCCTTGAAAGTCAAACATACGTCGAGGTAAGGACATTGTTTATGATGTGTTTCTAGATAACCATGAATACGACTTTTAGATTTTATCTTTCATCACATGATATCCCAGTAGAATAGTTAAGTGGTTCGATCACTGCATTACCTGAAACAATAGTTCTTTAAACTTCATTCAGCAGCCACTATTTAGGCCAGCAGGGAGGGTTGAAGATCATTAAGCCCGGTGATGTCACTCAGGTAGGGCAACAGGCCAAAGTGGTGCAGCAGTAGCTCGTGGAGTACAGGCGGGGAAAGATGTTGCCGTTCGGCCATCACCTCCGCACCTGACAGTGCCCCACTGGTGTTGATAGTTGCACTGACATTCATTTACATGGAAAACCATCAGTTTTCAGTGGGTATTGAAAATGTTACATACCAGCAACAACGTCACGGACCAACAACAACGCAGCAGATTAGCTACAACGCCAAGGACCAGCGACAACACCACAGACCAGCGACAATGGCATGGACCAGCAACCACACCACGAGCCAGCGAATCTGCCACGGACCAGCGACCACACAATGGACCAGCAACCACACAACGGACCAGCAACCACACAACGGACCAGCAACCAAGCAACAGACCAGCAACCACATCACAGACCAGCAACAACGCCTTGGACCAGCGACCACGGCACGGACCAGCAACAAAGCCACGGATCAGCAACCACGCCACGGACCAGCAACCACACCACGGACCAGCAACCACACCACGGACCAGCAACTACACCACGGACCAGCAACCACACCATGGACCAGCAAATAGAGCCGTAACCAGTGTCGTAACCAGTGCCGTAACCAGTGCCGTAACCAGTGCCGTAACCAGTGCCGTAACCACTGCCGTAATCAGTGCCGTAACCAGTGCCGTAACCAGTGCCGTAACCAGTGCTATAACCAGTGCCGTAACCAGCGCCGTAACCAGTACCGTAACCAGTGCCGTTACCTGTTCCGTAACCAGTGCTACAACCAGTGCCGTAACCAGTGCCGTAACCAGCTCCGTAACCAGTTCCGTAGCCAGTTCCGTAACCAGTTCCGTAACCAGTTCCGTAACCAGTTATGTAACCAGTTCCGTAACCAGTTCCGTAACCAGTTCCGTAACCAGTGCCGTAACCAGTACCGTAACCAGTGCCGTGACCAGTGCGTAACTAGTGTCGTAACCAGTGCTGTAACCAGTGCCGTAACCAGTGTCGTAACCAGTGCCGTAACCAGTGCCGTAACCAGTGCCGTATCCAGTGCCGTAACCAGTGCCGTAACCAGTGCCATAACCAGTGTCGTGACCAGTGCCGTAACCAGTGCCGTAACCAGTGTCGTAACCAGTTCCGTAACCAGTGCCGTAGCCAGTGCCGTATCCAGGTCCGTAACCAGTGCCTTAACCAGTGCTGTAACCAGTACCGTGACTAGTGCCTTAACCAGTGCCGTAACCAGTGTGGTAGAGTGCCGTAACCAGTGCCATAACCAGTGCCGTAACCAGTGCTGCAACCAGTGCCGCAACCAGTGTTGTAACCAGTGAGGTAACCAGTGCCGTAACCAGTGCCGAAACCAGTGCCGTAACTATTGCCGTAACCAGTGTTACCCAACCGATGCCGTAACCAGTGCCGTAACTAGTGCCGTAACCAGTGCCGTAACCAGTGCTGTAACCAGTGCTGTAACCAGTGCTGTAACCAGTGCCGTAACCAGTGTCGTAACCAGTGCCGTAACCAGTGCCGTAGCCAGTGCTGTAACCAGTGCCGTAACCAGTGCCGTAACCAGTTCCGTAACCAGTGACGTAACCTAATGTTCGGACCAGGTCAGAATTGCACTCCCGTACGTACAGTATACAGTTCGGCGTCGTGGGTCACATCTAGCACATATACCGACTGACGCATGTTTGTAGGCACTTTAGCAAAGTGGACTGTCTAACTGCAAGCGACAGCCCAACGAACCGGTAACGCATGATTACATAAACGCCTCTTTATAACAAACATGCTACTACATCTTCCTATAGATCACCATACTCCCTTTCTCCTCCTCCAAATATCCCATTCCTCTCAGCCTCTGCCAAGAGCCTCTTGTAATTAATGGTCGCTTTGTTCCATGAGGTAACAAACAAACACCCCCTGATTAGCTGCTCCATTGTTCATGTTGTCCATTCGTCTTCTCTTTGGTCGTCTTTATTGCCTCCCGTTGTGGTTTCATGGCAGTATTTCTGTCATCATACGAGGCTACTCTGTTGCCAGGGTGGGTCACATAATGATAGGTATCCTCTCTGTTGCCAGTGTGGGATGCGTAAAAATACTAATCTTTTGTTGCCAGTGTGAGATACATAAAGAAAAGTATCCTCAGTGTTACCAGTGTAGGATTCAATTTTCGTTTTCAAAATGTTTTAAATAGCAGTGCCTAATTTTTTAGATATATATAATGATTTATTGTAATTTTAAAAGAAGAAACAATTTTTTGTTTTTTGGACACAGGATATGAAACTATTCCATAGAATTTGCAGATTTCGCTTATATTTTCACTGGCTGTTGTTAAGCTGAGGTGTTTAGTAGGATTGATATGTTCGACAACACTCAAATGTCGGATAAAATAAATATCAGAAGCCCAACTGGACAGTTTTATCATCGTAAATTGTTCTCATATTATGTATAGAAGATGTGAAACTGTGAAAGGTCATGAAAGAATGTATGAGGAAGCACACGTGGATGAGTGTTTGAGGAGACACACGTGGTTGAATAGTTGAGAAAACACACAGGATAAGTGGATGGAAAACACTTGGATCATTGGTTGAGAAAACACACGTGGATAAGTGGTTGAAAAACACACGTGCTTGTGTGGCTTAGAAACATATACGTGGGTCTGTGTGGTTGAGAAAACACAAAAGCCTCAGTGTTTGCGGAAACTCGTGGACGAAGGGTTCAGAAGACAGGAGTGATTGCGTGGTTTAGAAAACACACGTGGATGAGTGGTTGAAAAACCACGTGTGGAAGAGTTGGTGAGAAAGCACGCGCGGATGAGCGTCTGAGAGAACACATGAAAATTAGTGGTCGAGCAAACACACGTGGGTGAGTAGTAGAGAAAACCCACGTGCAACAGCGGTTGAGAAATCATACGTGGATTATGGCTTGTGAAAACACACGTGGATGTTTGCGAATGGAAGGAACAAAACAAATATGAACAAGTCCGATAAATGGTAAACGTTGTTTCTTATGAAATGCCCGCTATTTTGAGGCATTTAAAAATGCATGTATACAGCAATGTGGAAACGATGGTAAGAAGATAACACTGAATAGACCGGGAGTACTGACTTCAGCTTTGTCGCTATAACTTATGAACTGATCCAAAAATATTCTACATTATCCAGACTGATACTACAATTTTTTTAGTGAAAAGAGTCCTCCATTATTTAAGGAGGGAAAAACGTCCTCGATGACAGTTCCTTGCAGACTCTCGTTTAGAGAGACGTTGGCTGATCAGTATCACTTAGCAGAGAGTCTTCCAATGTATGTATTTATTGACATGCAGCCATTTACAACTAATTAGGAGGGTTGCAATGTTAGGCTGACACAAGGGGGGAGGCGCACAGACTCCCTACCTCAAGACCGCCGTGTCCTTGCCAAGGCTCGAACTTGCGACATGCAGCACCAGAGGCCGCATGTGATGCGCTAGAATCAAATAGATGACGAACTCTCCTTGGGCGAGACGGAGGGTGGTAATTGACATTCAAACAACTAGAGCGTAGTTCTGCATGTAATTGAACAACCATCACGTCCTTGTCTCTTCCATGTGGAGAAATTGATAGAAAAAAAATTCACGTTAGGTTTTTCGAATCGTATCACGAAACATGCACTCGGGTGGGCTGTGTGCGGAAGATGGGGTCACAATCAGTACGAAAAGAATGAATGATTTCATAGGAACAACGAATAGTTGAAACATTTATCACTCGAGCATGTGATTGTTGCCCTAAACGACCGAGTCATTACATCATATGAAAATTTAAATCTTCGTTCTGACGATGGCTAGGAGACGCTATATTCATGCTTTGCTTGTTAAGAATCATTTTTAAACCTCGAGTACGCCGTGACATCTAACACAAACCGCAGCATGGCTTTGCTTACAGCTCTCCGGTTATGCGAGGCAGACATTGTATAGTAAGTAGGCCTGGCAAGGACTGAAGAGTCCATTCTAGAAATACTTCAGGTTTGCAATACCTATCTCATCCTAGAAGTACTACTAGCACAGCCTACGAGTACTACTGGCCCAGCCTAGAAGTGCTACTAACCCATCTTTGAAGTACCACAAACCAACCTAGAATTACTATTAGGCCCACTTGGAAGTACTATTAGCCCAGTCTAGAAGTACTACTAGCTCAGCTTAGAAGTAAACACAACCTAGAATTACTATACCATGCCCGCCTCAAAGTAATTCTAGCCCACCCCCCCTTGAAGTTCTACTTGCCCAGCTTAGTAGTACCACAAACCGAACAAGATGTACAGTGATTTCATAATTAGAAAAGCACAAATTCTCACCCAGATTCGATCCTGCGTCGCAAAAATTAGACCGGAACGCTTCCCACTAACTGTGGTGTGTTGTATATATATACATATATATATATATATATA
>SDVV010027568.1:0-12086 GCA_016164225.1 Gammarus roeselii | reverse complement strand
TTACCATCCCCAGACACGACCACATAACAGCCCCTCCATACACCTGCAATTTATTCGTCTCCCATCTGACTCCAGGGCCTCTCTCGTCGTTGGCCCGCTTTAACCTTTCCCGGCTCTCTCTGGCTTCCCTTCCCATAACGCTCCGCCACCTCACCACCCTCTCCAGATGAACTTCCCTGGTATCCAGACAAGTATTTTTCCTTCTTTTTCCCACTGGTTTTTAAGATACGCTGAGGCTCTCATGAGGCCTCCATCATCCCCGAAATCAGTGTAATTTATTCGCGTTACGGACAACCCTCTGACCGTCCGTGAGTCTGTTGGTTAGCACAGGTCCTATTGGGAACGATCACAATTACAGTACCAATGCATTCAATCGCAGCCCAGGTGGATTTGAGGCACAGAAACTTAAGACAACAGCATTGAGATAACAAGACTTGAGACAACCAGGCTTGGCTGACCGGACCTGAGACAACAATACTTGAGACAACAGTACTCGAGTCAACAAAACCGAACTTTAGGCAACCGGATTTGAGACAACAAGACTTGAGACAACCGGGCCTGAGACAGCAAGACTTGACACAACAATTCTGGAAACCACCGGACCTGACACAACTTGACTTGAGACAACAAGATTTGAGACAATAAGACTCGAGGCAACCGAACTTGAGACAACCGGAATTGAGACAACAAGACTTGAAACAGCAACCGGACCTGAAACAACCAGACTTGACACAACCGGACTTGAGACAACTAGACTTGAGACAACGAGACTCGAGGAAACCGCACCTGGAACAAATGGACTTGAGACAAATGGACTTGAGACAAACAGACTTGAGACAACCGGATCTGAGACAACCGGACTTGAGACAGCGAGACTCGAGGCAACCGGACCTGAGACACCCGAATTTGAGACAACAAGACTTGAAACAACAAGAGTTGAGACGAACAGATGAGTGCTATTTTGTTTACTAAAAAAATATGCGGAGTGTCCGGATGCATTGTACTGATTATATGTAGCGGCGCAAATATTGCCGACAACCGTAGTACGCTTTTTGGGGAAAGATATATACATCTAATCGTTTATATTATAAGTCATTCTAACGAGTAAGATGCCACTCATGTTTCAGACAGTGTAGCTCATCATTGCTACACTATTACGAATACCATGTGGTGCTCGAATGTTCGTCAGCTTCTTTTTTTTACCGATGTCCGAATTACGGATGCGCTCCGCTTCACGCAATTCAAGTGGCCAACCGAGGGATGAATGACAGGTGATAAACACTGGTTTATATGAGGTCAACAGCTGTTGCACTAGCAGTACAGCGAACACTATGTCCGTGCGTGCGTGCGTGGGTGCGTCGAGTCCACTCGAGAAGACGGTAACAGCGACGGTTGGTCACACGTATTTCACGCGAGTGGTTTCGTTCGGAGTGGTTCCCTGCAAATCACGTGTAAAGCAGCGCATCATCGGTCCATTTCCTATCAAACTGAGAGTTAGAGGATGGCCGGGAGGAGGTGGAAGAGGAGGTAGAATAGTCTGGTGCAATCTGTGAGTAGGAGGGGGACGAGTTGCTGTTTGATGAGACCTAGACCCGCCTCCCCCAACATCTGTCGATGAGAGAGCACGCCGCCGCTCTCGCTACCGCTGCTCGTGTACATGTTCGAGAAGCCAATTTGGTCAACTCGATTTGTCTTGAAGATTTATTTATCCGAGCTCCACTTGAACATGGCAGCTGCACGCACTTCCTCCGAGGCGGCTCCACATTAACAACAGTTTGGCTTAATCGCTTAGGAGAAGAGACGCCATTAACTATCGACAGAGTGCCCGTCAAAAAGGTCACAATTTTGAACAAATTGAGCCTGCAAAACACCATCCATGATTTTGAGCCTGGCAGATGTTTTTTCAATAAATTAGGACTAGAATACAGCGGGTCGGTGGTGCGGGCTGTCGTGCTACTGCAAATGAAGCGACAAATATCCCACTGTGCTGGGCAAAGAAAAAGTTCGTCGAACGCTACCCAGCGCCGAAAAACAAATACATTACCTTGGAATTACTGTGTGAAAACGCTCAACGTCTCTCCGTCGTCATATAGAGTGTGTTAACCACATGCTTCTTTCAATTTGATGTTTCCAGGTCTACCGTCACCAAACTATACTTGAAGTCTTTTCAACATCAGCAACAGGAAAAATAATGCACACTTTTTTTCAAATACACCTGTGATTGCCGTATGTGTTTAACGGCATAAATATGTAATACAGTTAGACATTTTTCGATTTGAAAACTCCGGACAAAGTATACGGTACCGGCAGCAACTGATACCGCCCTGGCAAATTAATGAACTGCAATTAAACATCTTTTCTATTGAGTAAATTGCCTTAGATGAAGTATGCGTATCAGTCATTCAAATATACAGATTACCGGTTTAGGATACTAGTCGGCTGTTTTCTGGCGACGCTGAAGACGGTGATCCGTTACGGCTGGTTTGCCCGCTGTTGCATTGCCTCGGTTACGGCTGGCTTGCCCGCTGTTAGCATTGCCTCCGTTACGGCTGGCTTACCCGCTGTTGCATTGCCTCGGTTACGGCTGGCTTGCCCGCTGTTAGCATTGCCTCCGTTTAATTCTTCTCAGACTTTGCAATGCATATGAATATTTTGAGCTACTCTTCTTCCACGACTTATCATACATGCTCTGGCTACTAACCTTTAACACATTGATAAGTAAAAATGATCTAATACATTCTAATAAATAGGTTATAATATCATGAACCAAATTATTCTGTTTTTGAAGGGGATGAGATGTTTACGACGCATAAATCATTTAGGCTTCCGTGTATTTATATAATATATCACTGAATAAGACAGCTACCCTTGAACCAAATCTAAGAGTCCCGAACTTCATCATCATAATTGCATTCTCTCCTATTCGTCCGCTGCCGCCCCCCCCCCCCATCCCACCCCTCCCCCCACCACCAAAGCATAACGGAAAACGCCTCATGCAGGGAGTTGCATGGAGGAGAGGGGGGCGGTAGGCTTAATTGGTGACTCGTAGGCCAAAGCGACTCATCTACTGATGGTAGATGTAAAAACGTACAGCAGAGTTGAATGACTCTTCTTCTTTCTGAATTTGAAATAAAATGGAGCTTGCCTGCTTTGTCCAGTCAAATCAAGGGGTGTTTTACGCGAAGAAATAGATTTGGGGTTGTTTTTGATTGTGGAACGTTTTCTGTTGAGGCTTTTTCATTATATGAACTTTAAGATTCCGCTTTCTAGACTCCTTTCAGCACATTCTCTAGACTCTTTCTATATTTTACGTTAAAACACGTACTTGCAGAGTCATTCATCCATGAAGTCTAGAGAGGCTTCTGTTTCCAATGCAATAATGTGAGTATTGTGATGGAACCGAGTTAGTGAGAATCATCACTAATTATTCTCAGCTCAGTTTGCTTATGGATTTTGCTTTGATATCGAGTTGAGTGGCGGGGAGGCTGTTGGATGTGTAGGTGTTGAGAGTGAAAGGATGAAATTTGTCGGATCATGTTTTGATGGGAGAAAGATTTAAGTGTGCACGCTTAGGTGAAAGTGGAATATTAGTTTGGGAGGGCGCTGAAATATAGTGTTGGTTTTTAATTGAATATGTGAATATGACATGTATGATTTGAACGAGGAATATTACAATGTGGAAGAGTGAGGCTTTTGAAATGCTCAAAAGAAGCATGAAACATTTAGAGACTCAGTATTGAGGTGTACGAGAGATGTGTGTTGTGTGCGTCGTGTTCGCGGGTGTAGGAGAAAAGATTGAGAGTGGTGGATTGAAGAGGCCAGCATTTAGGGGACGCAAAAGAGGGGAGTCTTTGAGGAGTGGTTGCACCGGAGATCGGCGGTGGCCAATGAAAGATATAGAGAGAAGAGGCAGGAGGTGCAGCGTGTGCTGGGAGAGCAAAGGGTGATGCAGATATTAGTTGAGGTACACGGTTGGGAGAAAAATATATGAAGCTTAGTTGTTCTGGAAAGAAGTGAAAAGGGTGAGGAAGAGGAAACCTTTGAGAGAAAAGGTGCTGAAAGATGATTAAGGACGAAAGATGATGGAAAATAGCTCTGTTCGAAAGAGATGTGCTTCGTATTGTGAGGAGTTGTTGGATGTCAGGGAGTACGACATTGTTGCTGTGGGTGGTGATGGGCGGATTCCGATTCTTGAAGCAAAAAATGTGGTGAACATAACAAAGGAAAAGATGCAAGAGGAAGGGGATGAGATGAAAGCAAGGAAGCGCGGGGCTTGGATGGTGTTATGGCTGGATACCTTATAAGGGGTGTAGTAACGGTGATCGAATGGTTTGGGAGGTTGTTGAATGTGTGTTTTGTGTTGAGTGGATAAGTTTTACTGAGATGGCTGATTAAAGGGATTAGAGTCAGCACGGTTGGTGATATCAGCAAGGAGCAGTACGGCTTGAGAATTGGTAGAGGGTGTGTATATTAGGTTTATATAATGGGACAGGTGTGTGAGAAGTACCAAGTGAAGCTGACCAACGATAATGTCGACTGAGATGCGATGTGGAAGAAGAGTCTATCGTGGTGCACTCTGTGTAGGCTGGTGTCAGTGATTGGTAGGGTGTGTAAAATACACAAACTAAAAGTCAATATTATTAAAATTAAAATAATGAGATGTTCGAGAAGTGACGATGTGTGTGAAATCAAGTTCCGCCTAAATGGAGAGCTGTTGGAGGAAGTATAGAGTGTTTAAAGTACCTGTGCGTCTGGAGTTTAGATGTTGAGTGAAGGAATGGTGTAAGGTTATGGGCACTGAAAAGGGAAATAAGGTGCAGGAATGTGTGAGGGGTTGGTGTTCCAATTGTGTTATACCCCAGTACGTCATTGTCGGCGTCTTTTTACTGACACATCGGCACCGACGGCGACTTAGTAGTATTCACACCGCTGAGACGGGGGTGAGGCAGGGGTGAGAGAGGAAAAGAGGAATTTGTATATGATCAGTGATGACTATGAGCGAATCAGGACGGGGACAGTAAAAGAGCTGAAGAAAAGAGTAGATTCACAAGTTCTGGTTTGGTTCGGAAATTTTGAGGGGATTGATGAAAGGAGATTATTGAAAAGGGCGATGAAGCAGGAAGAGTGGAAAAAGACCTAGAGGAAGGCCGAGGTATGGGTAGATAAATGACGTAATGGACGCCTTGGCCGACCGAGGAATCACTGTTTGTGAAGCAAGAGGCATGCAATGGGTAAGCGTGAGGTAGAATGATTGTGAATCATGGCCTTCACCTGCTAGTGTGATGATGTCTCGTAGTGTGATGATGTAGCCGTGGGTTGAGGAGGGCCCGGCACTTTTGATGCCGCGAGGATAAATCAATGAGAGTTGTCGGGCCCTGCTGCGAACGCTGATCTCTAAGCTAACTCTTGATTCTGATAGTTTGAACGGGCTTCTTGACGATAAGATTTACTATGTATTTATGTTAGAGAATGGAGAGGAGTCTGTGAAGAGCGGCTTTTGTCTGCCCCCCCCCCTCGACGAGGGATGCATTCTTGGGTCCATGTCAATTGTAAGAAAGTGGCGTACTTTTTTTTCATTACTTCATCAATATTTACTTCATGGACAAGCTTATTCAGTAATTGAATATTCCCTAATTAAAGAGAAGGTATGAAAATTAGAGCCGAAAAAAAAATATTCCGCTCCAAAGCAATATATTTTCCACCCATTGATAGTGTAATGGACAGCTCTGACCTGATCAGAGACTCCCCTTACCAATCCATTCAGGAAACCACCCCTTTCTGGAGTAACCGGAAGGAATAACACCGCCTCAAGATATACTGGAAGGTCGCTCTTATTGCCGGGATGATGGAGTCCCAAACTGGATCAACTGCGCCGATTGTGTGCTGGGGGACTTACGAACAGAAGAAGGGACGGTGGAAGAAGAAAGTCTGTCGCAGCCTAATTGTGTTGCTGGTGTAGCATCATAGATGCCGTTGTTTCTAATGATGATTGAAGGGATATCCTCCTGCAACAGATGCTGCTGTAAGTGGTAAAGATCGTGGCCACCGGCAGGGATCCAGATAATAAAGATCCAGCTAATAAATGTGAGATTCGTTGGGACAGTCCACGCTGAGGGTTGGTAAACCACTGCTGTGAAGGATAAAACGGCAGGCTGCTTGAAGGGTAATGTGAATTAAAGAGACCCCGTTACTAAGTGGGGTGATGCTGCTGGCAGTGCATCAGGTTGGGAGAACATGTGCTAGGTGGGGAAACAAGGCAGGATAAGTTTCGATAATGGTGCAGCGGTAAATTTAGCACTTCAGTGCGGAAGTATAAAACGTGATGCGACCAACGGGATGGAGAATGTTCTCACTGATTGCTATCGTATTCGGATGTTATTCAACCCCTGATTCATTACATGTATAAGAAATCCGTTTTTCTGCATCAAGATACTGTTATGAATAATTTTGTGACTAGACACGTCCTTACAGTGTTACAGCAACTGTATTACATGGTGATGATATTATTATTATTATTAAATCATTCATTCCCATCGTCTAGCAATGTGTTTTCCATTTCTTAGGTCTAAAATATGAACCTCAATATTTAATTGTTCTATTTGATTTAGCAAAGCGAGAGATTAGCCTGTAGCCGGTTTGTGAGGCCGGTTTGTATTTCATGTTGCAAAATATGAGTTCACAACATATGCTATTGACAATCTTATAAACGAATACGTGTAAGTAAGAAATACATGGTCATGGGATGGATAAATTTAAAATAAATTCAACTCATTGGACCTCTAGTATGCACATCAACATCCGCATACATAAAAAAAAAATAAAGCTGTACATACACATAAACGTATAAATAAATAAAGAAGAGACTAAAACATCCTGGATATATGCTGGACATGCTACTGACAGAAGAAATGTGAACTCCATGTATCAAAAACTGCGAAGTGAATTACAGAGCTATATAGCTCCGAAAACGAAAGTTCAATTTGAATTCGTTGCAGGCCATCTCTAGGGGCCGCCGGTTTGTAGTTCATGGAGTGAAATATTATTTACAATAGTATCACCCATGTTCATGCAGAAAACGTCTATTTTGGGAAAAGAATCACGACTACATGCCGTTGGGAAAATCACTAACACGCGGGGTGGATTTTCCCACATCATTGGGAGGGGAAATCAGAAATACGGAAATCACCTATACACGGGGTTAGGAAGTCCCAAGAACATGGGGTTAGGAAGTCAATTTATGCTAACATGTTGAAATGAGGGGTTTACATTATTGTACGATAACAAAGGGGTGTATGGAAATTATAAATACTTTGCAAGAAATGCGTGTGGGCACACATCATTAAAATAGTGCTGCTGTATTGCATTCAAAATTGATCTACATACATGCATATGCATACATACACCCTTACGCATGCACGCATCTGCACACGTACACACAACTTCAAACACAATAACAATGTGTCATTAGCATCAGTTTTTGAATGAAATTTTCAAATTGCAAAACTGCCGGAACACAATTAAAGTGGGTGAATATTCGAATAGTACAACAGAGGAGTGCTGAACTCAGAGGACCATTCCTCTACTCGAGTTTTGTTCCTATAACAAAGATTGTTACATCAAGAATGGTTCTGTACCATTGATCGAAAAGACATATCGCTTTCTTTGTTCTTGTAAAACGATTGAAATATCAAAATAGTCGACGCGTTAACACCTTTGGTATTATCAGAGGCACTTGGGATTAGCAACAATTGAAACATGAGCTATCTACAGATACTATGGGCGATAAATAGCTTATAGGAAACTGATTGGAGGGGATTTTTAAAGTTAGAGGTGGATAGCAGAGTTAAATACCGGGTGGTTCACGCTAAATGTGTAGACAAAGTTACTATTTTGAATTGGTCGGTCAATGTTCAGTGAGACTGCTCCTTAATGACGTGCTTGATTGAAGATTTTTGAGGTCTTTTAAGAGGTTGTTCCAGCATTTTGGTCCTGTGATTGAAAAACCTTTACAGGCAGTTTCCGTTTCCTCTGTTCAACGTTCAAAGTATCATTATTTCTTGTGAATCGAGTGTTCTTTTCTCCTAGAGAAAATATGCGCCTTATGCTGCCGAGTGAATGTTTCCCTACAAGCTCTTTACGTATTCGTATTAACTCTTGGAGTGCTTGTCTATAGTCGATGTTGAGCCACTGCAATTTTTCGAGGAGAGGACTTACGTGGTCTCGCTTTTATGGTTACCATCGCATGTTACTCTAGCAGCAAAATTTATACAACGCTGCACTTTCTCCCTCTGAGTTTTGGTGCATTTCCCCCAAACTGGAAGACAGTAATTGATATGAGAGAAAACCAAAGCATGGGCAATCAAATCTTGATTTGAAATCCATTTTTTTTCGGAATTGAGGGACAAAAGCTTTCTGTTCAACCTGAAACCCAGAGTAGTTACATGATGTTTGAAGGAAAGGTCGGGATCAAGCCATACTTCTAAACTTATCATTTTGTCGTCAACTAATAGGTCAGATTTGCCCATCCTGATAGATAAATTCATTGGCACTGCTTTTCTTGTTGAGTTTGAGCCGAATAAGTTGCATTTTTTGTGAGTTAAGCTTGAGTCCATTTTAATCATACCAAGGTTTCCAATTACTTAGAGCTGTCTCAGCGTCGTCTTTTAACGCTTTCAGATCTGACGGTTTTTGGGAAAGTAATATTCGAACATCATCGGCTACATGACCATTTTTGCTTGATTTTATGGGTTGTTTACAGTCAACGTCATTTACAAAAACAAAGAACAACAATGGACCAAGTATCGAGCCTTGAGGGACCCCAAAGGCCATTGTTGTTGGACTTGTCATAGTAGTGTTCTCAAGTTTAACTGATTGTCGCCGATTCATCAGATAACTATCAAACCAAGAAAAGTACATTCCAAGGTTACGGAGTCTTTCAAATAGGATTTCATGAATTACACTGTCGAATGCTTTTGACAAATCTAACAGTCCCAGCAGAGGTATCTGCCCATCATCAAAGTTCGCGTACAGATCTTCAGTGCGTCTTCCGGGGACAATTTTCGCCGATAAGCATATTGATTGTCATTGATTAACTTGTTGGATTCTAAATAATTAATTAACTGGTTTGGATATGACCTTTCTTAGAATCTTTGATAGAACTTGCTGAAAACTGACGGTCTAAAATGTGATGGTTCATCCGTATCCTCAGATTTTTGAATTGCTTTTATGATTGCATGCTTCCAAATCTTATTTGATATCGTAGTGTTAATAACTATGCTGATATAGGGCAAGATCGCTGTTAAGCTGTCTTTTAAGTAATGTAAGGCAATACCATCTATTCCTGTAGAATTTGTTATCTCTAAGGCAAATACAGCTCGATATACTTCGTGTTTCGATACTTGCTTTGGTTTTCATTTGGCGCTTTCTGCTTGGTCACTATCCTCACAGATGGCTTTTGGATTCGATGCTTTTGTTTCGTCGCTCTGACATCCTTGCTCGGCTTCCTGGGTTACCTGGGTTACCTATAGATAAACACAGGCAGGGATACAATAACCGTACGTCTCTCTGTGTATAATAATAAAAATAAATTACATTTAGACCTTAGTGTAGGACATGACCATACAGGGTGCCCCATAAAGAGAGGTAAGTGTTTATTCTGGGATATATTCAGTCAATATACTATGAATGTCATTTAAAGAACATATCAGCGTCATTTAAACGACACTTACAAATACATCGTCGGGACTGATCGTAGTTACAAACATACAACTATAAACTAGACTGGCCAAGTCCATTCAATAGTTGGCCCCGTTCATTGCATGCACGCATGCGAAGGTAAAGTAAAATACTGCTCTTTTGATTATGTTGGGGACCCACCTTATGACGGTGGTCAGACCAAAGACCCACCATATGACGGTGGTCAGACCAAAGACCCACCATTATGACGGCAGTCAGACCAAAGACCCACCATTATGACGGCAGTCAGACCAAAGACCCACCATTATGACGGCAGTCATGCTAAATATTATACTCGTTGGCACATCCATTGTGAGGCTAACCGAGGTGTAGCAGCTCGATTGCATATTATATAATATCTGCACTATGAGTATAGTTCCGCATATTTTCAACAATTTTAATACCAGCTCCGCGAAATAATATATGCCTATTTTTTCGAAAAGAACATATTTCCCTTTCGAATTTGTTGAGTGATGTTCTTGCACTTGAGTAAACGATTATTCATGCCTTATTTCTAAATGAACATATATCCTCTCGAATTCATCGAGTAATATTATTATACATAAGTAAAAAATGTTTTTATATTGCTATTTTTTTCTGTATGTGATGGACGAGGTTACAGGACTGCGAGGCTGCAGTTAAATTTAGTTGGCGTGCACCGCCATGGCGATGCTGTGGTATGGTAGAAATCATGAGACGTCCTTCCATTCGTGTAACGGGAGAGAGGACTCAACCATACAAAATAAAATTTTATGATAAAAATTAAAGTTTAATTATAAATATTGAGGGAATTTACGTATAATTTTCATCCCCGATGGATTTAATGGAAATTTATTTTACTAACGGATTCTTATTTAGATGAGCAAGTGCTGCACCAGTCCTTTTGGGTTTCTGATTTAACCCAATTTCCACCGCCACCCATTCTCTCCTCACACACACCCTCACCCTCATACGCACACACACACACATTCTCACACGCACACACACACCCTTACTCACACACACACCCTCACACACACAAACACACACCCTCACACACACACACACTCACACACACACACACCCTCACACACACACACACACTCACACACACACACTCACACACACCCACACACACTCACACACACACACACACACACTCACACACACACACACGCAGAGACTAGTGACGCATGAAGCACGCAGCATCTGGGCACCACTGCCAACAAAGGGCCGTCCTGAAGTGAACCACGCACCAGCTGAGCGCTCGTTCCAGCTACTGCAGATGGTGGTAATGTTGTTCATTAATAGCTGGGTAGATGATGTTAATGATCACATACAAGCCTGAGACGGTTGATGCTCTCTCAGAGTCCAGTGCTTTTGATGTGAGGGAGCTCAGAGTTATTGATGTACTCTGCAGGAATAATCCTGACATCAAATCCTCTGCACCACCACGTGCAAGCCAGCTTACTAGCATTTTGATAACAGTGGGTGGAAGTATAACGTATAATAAGGTACTGTGATGGGGGCGTGTTACCGAGTCTGGTTCATTACTCATTAGATATTACAGTTGTTGAATACTTCCTACTGTCAACCCACATATTGTATCAAGGTTAGAAGTATGTAACCATTTAGCGACATTTTAATCTATATGGTAACAGTTAATCGACAGTTGGCAACACTATTTGTGCTCCGAAATGCGAAGCGGTAAGGCCGGCGAGCGCTTCCTTTGTGAGTGCCATCAATTTAAGAAGCGACGTTAAAGCTACCGTAATATCTGTTTCTGGTGTCATTGAGTCCTAGAGGATCTGTTTCTGGTGTCATTGAGTCCTAGAGGATCTGTTTCTGGTGTCATTGAGTCCTAGAGGACCTGTTTTTGGTGTCATTGAGTCCTAGAGGATCTGTTTCTGGTGTCATTGACTTTTTAAGTTGATATTCACTATAGTTCTGATAAGTTGTCCGCGGCATGTAAGCTTGTAAGCCTAATGTTTCCAAGTCACCGTGGGGCCAAATGACGGAGCGTAGTTTGCCCGCAGGTCTCCTTACTGTCAAGACTCTGATAGGTGAGTGTTATGGAAGGCAGGCCGTGCGACGAGCGCTTGCGTTTATGGTCTCGTGTTCCATGTAGAGGTACATACACGACGATACAAGTGGATGCTGCACAACGGATGGACTGCAGAATTGACGATGAGTACCTCACAAGTAGTATTGCCGAAGCTTAGTATAAAATGCTGTTAGCCAGCGTAGTTTTAGTCCATGTAATCATCCCTTTACTCTAGCCACTCATATGTAAAATATATCAAGGTGTGATTAGGCTGAACGATGAACAAATAAGTAACACCTGTCGTTTTGTGGGCGGTGCTTTTTGTTTG